>BCJO01000002.1:4639390-4873547 GCA_001600335.1 Apiotrichum gracile | reverse complement strand
CAGCGGGGCAAGTGAGGGGCCGAGACGTGCAGACGCGGAGTGGGGTCAACTTTAAGAGCGCCGCGGACAGTGGCCAGTGAGGGGCGACATTCAGGAGTCTCCTCACGTCCTTTTGATAGGCCGCGTTTCCTGCCAAGAGATGGTCCTGTTATGGAACCGCGTCCGCAACCCCCGGCCCGCTCGGCATCCCCATATAGGACCTGCATCTTGGCGGAAATGTCAGAAAAGTCGAAAATTATACTTATACCGACGAATGTATAGACGTCTCCACTGCACGTATAGACTAACACCATGCGCACTAGCCTGCTAGCTCTGATCGCCGCTGCCGGCGTGGCGGCGCAGTCGCCCGAGACGCTGCTCCGCAGGCTGATGACCGACAGCCGCTTCATGGGCATTGTTTCGTGGGTGCAGCCGCGGCAAAGCTGACGCCAGTCCGTGCAAGACCGGTGGTACTAACCGCGAGAATGCTGCCGAGTGGTTGCGGACGTCGTTTCACGATGCAGTGTCGCACGACGCGGCCGCAGGTACTGGCGGCATCGACGGGTCGATCCAGTACGAGGTGGGATAGTGAGTAAGAGTGTGAGCAGGAGTCTGACGGCAGCAACGAGAACCGCGGCGTGCAGATCAACTCGGTCGTGACGCAGTACCTCTTCTACCAGCCCGAGGGCGTCAGCCTGGCTGACATTGTCGTAAGCAAGCGCTCAGACCCTCCTGACAACAGGTGCTCGGCGCGATCGTGGCCGTAGGCGCGTGCGGCGGACCGGAAATCCCATTCTACATTGGCCGCACCGACGCGACGCACGGCGCGCAGGAGGGCATCGTCCCCGACCCGGAGTCCACCACGGAATCCCACTTTGACACGTTTGCCCGCATGGGCATGTCCAAGACGGACGCGATCGCGCTCGTCGCGTGCGGCCACACCCTCGGAGGGTAAGTCCATCCGAGTTTATCACTAACGTTAGCGTGCACGCAAATGTGAACCCGACGCTCACGTCCGACGCGTACCACCACTTTGACGACTCGCACGCGGCGTTTGACAACCGCATTGCGATCCAGCACATGAACGACACGCGCCAGAACCCAATGGGCCAGGCGTACGACCCGGCGAATCCCGGAAGCAGCAGCGACTCGCGCCTCTTTTCCAGCGATGGAAACGCCACCATCAAGAGCTACGCCGACTCGTCCGCCGCCTTTATGGACGCCTGCAACAAGGTCCTCTCGAAAATGTTCAACGAGGGTGGGTGTCCTGTGAGGCGTGTCTGACTGTAGCTATTCCCTCTTCGGTGACGCTGTCCGGCCCGATCGAGCCGTTCCCGGTGACGGCCTCGTTCCGCACGTCGCTGAGGAACGGCGTCATGACGCTGACGACCGGTTCCGCCCGCCTCTACAACATGGTCGGCCAGTGGAAGTCGTTTGACGTCGGGTTTACCAACCGCGACGGGTCTGTCGGCACGGATGATATCCTCGTCGTGCGCGATATCGACCAGCGCAGCATCGGCAAGCCGATCGAGATCCGCTCGTTCAACACGGTCGCCAAGAGCGTCAACCCCGCCACTGGGTGAGTAAATGCATATTCTCGCTTACACCAGAATCTCCTCGATCGTGCTCACGGTCACGATGAACGACGGCAGCGTGTACAGCGGCGGCGACGAGGTCATTCCCGTCCAGGACACGATCCTCGTCGACGTCGGGCCCGGATTCACCTGCAAGTACACGAGCGACACCGGCGTCAACGGTTTGAACGCCACCATGGCGGTGCTCGGCCCGTACAATGCGGCCGACAAGGTCGAGCTCGTCGTCAGGACCGCTTCCGGCGACCGCACCATCCGCGCGTCCTTCCGCGCCGCCCGCGACGCATACTACAACGTGAGTCGACGTAGTACCCCTCTGACTCCAGCTCTACAACGTCTTTATTCCCGACGTGGACGCCATGGGCCTGCTTGCGTACAGCGCGCAGGTCACCAAGGCGGACGGCACCTTTGCAAAGGACACGCGCGGCGACAGTGAGTAAAAGTCAGACCTCCACTTACCCAGGCACGTACTACAAAACCAGCACGCTCAGCAAGTGCGTGGCCGGCGCAGAAGTGCCTGTGCCCGCGCCTGTACCCTCGGCGGGCTTCAGACGCACGACCAAGCGCATCGCCGAGGCGCCGTGCCCCCGCGGCTTTCTCCTCTGCGGCGACCGCTGCGCGCACACTGGCTCGGATCTCGAGCACTGCGGGGGCTGTGCCGGCGCCGGCGGCGTCGACTGCACCACCCTGAGCGACGGCGCTATTGCGTGCATCGAGGGCAAGTGTGTAAAGTCGAATTAGATGCATTTAGTTTTGGTACTGAGCGGATTTCATCGCGGCGAGGCTGCCGGCCGCACGGGGCTGGTGAGCCCGCGGGCGCTCCTCTGTTTCAACCTCTCCGGAGCCGTAGCCGCCGCCGCCCGGCGTGTGGATGACGATGCGGTCGCCGGGGTTCATGACGCACTGGTTGCTGCCGCCGAGGTTGATGACCGTGTACTTTTCGCCGACCTTTCGGTGCCACTGGTTGATGCCGCACGCGCCGTTTTCTCCCCCGGCCATGCCGTACGGCGGCACCACGCGGCGCTGCGACAGGATAGCCACGTCGAGCGTTTCCGTAAACTCGATCGCGCGGATGCAGCCGTCGCCGCCAGTGTGCGTGCCCTTGCCGCCAGACCCGTGGCGCCGAGAAAACTCGCGAATGATCACGGGGTAGACCCGCTCTGTGAGCTCCACGTCGCCAATGGCCGTGTTCGTCATGTGCACCTGCACGCACGACTGGCCGTCCCAGCCGGGGCCCGCGCCTGCACCCCCTGCAATCGTCTCATAGTAGCCAAACCCGCTAAACTCTTTCCCGTCGACCGTGCGCGGGCCGATCCCGAACGTAAGACTGGCGTCAGAACACTTCTACTTTTGCTCACTTGTTACAGCCGCCCTGCGACGCGGCGCACGACTGAAAGGCCTTGAAAATAACGTCCGTGACTCGCTGCGAGCTCTCGACGTTGCCGGCACACACGGCGACATTCTCCGTCGGCGCGAGCACGCTCTCCGGGGGGACCACCACCTTGATGGGATTCAGACACCCCTGGTTGAGCGGCAGATCGGAGACAATCAGCGACCGCAGGACGTATATAATCGCCGAGTAGAGAATCGCCGTGGGCGTGTTCAGGTTATTATACGTCTGCGGGGACGTCCCGGTAAAGTCAAACACCGCGTCGCCAGTGTCTTTTATCGAAATCTTTAGCACCAGCTTGGTGCCGTCGTCGAGATAGTCGGTCGCCTCCAGAGGTTTGCCGCTAAACTTGCGGCTGACCTGGCGGAGGAGATCCCGCACGGCGCGCTCAGCGGTGTGCATCACGGCGCGCATATAGAACTGCACGGTTTCGAGAGACTGCTCGTTCACTAGCGCGTTGATCAGCACCGACCCGCGGTGGCACGCGGCGACCTGCGCGTGGAGATCAGAAATGTTATCCTGCAGCGTGCGCGTCCCGCTGCAGCCGGGATACTTTGCCGGCTCATTCAGCGCTGCAATCAGCCCCTCCTCGTCAAACTTGCCCGCGTTGACGAGCTTGAACGATTTAAACTGTGCCCCTTCTTCCCAGAGCTCTTTGGAGAACGGCGGCATGGACCCTGCGCGGATTCCGCCAATGTCCGCGTGGTGCTGTGGTCAGAACAATATATGCGTTACTCACCGCCCGGGCCGCGGTCCAGAAGATGATCCTGCCCTCGTGAAACGTCGGCATCATGACGGTGAGGTCGGGGAGATGGGACCCGCCCGCCGCGGGGTGATTCGAAAGAAGAATGTCCCCCTCCTGCAGCGTATCCCCATGGATGCGCGCCTGGTGCCGTACCGCGTGCGACATGGCCCCCAGGTGGATCGGGATGTGCGGCGCATTCGCCACCAGCCCGCCGTCGACGTTGAATATCGCGCACGAGCTGGGGTCAGCTATGAAACTATTGTTCTCACTAATCCAGGCGCTCCTTGATGTTCAACGAGATGGAGATCTTTCGCAGAATGTTGCCCATCTGGGGTCAGCCCGATCGTACATGCCCTCACCTGCTCGGCAATGCCCATAAGTCTGTGGCCGTAGACGGACAGCTGCACGGGGTCCACCTGGTCGAGATCCGTCGTGTTAATCTCCTTTTTCTCCACCCTTTCGTCGACGAGATCTACCACCACATGCTCCGGGAGCGACGTCGCGAGGTGCCCGGGCTCGACCAGGATCGTCTGCGTCTTGTCAAAGATGATCGCAGGGCCCTGGTGTCAGCAGAGAAGTGATCACTCTTACCTCGACCTGGTCGCCGACAGCGAGCGCGAGGAGCGGCACCACCTTGGTGTCCACCCAGCCAAAGTCCTCAAAGAACGTCTTTTTCGTCTCAGTGGCGTTGTATCTGCGCTTGTCCACCTCCATGTCGGCGTACGGGCTGCGAGTAGCGGACCCGACGCTCTTTCCCACCGCGCGGACGCGCAGATCGTCGACAAGAATGTCGCGCTCGAGGTTGAAACCAAACTCTCGCCTGTGCTCGTCCACAAAGCGGGATTCAATGTCGTCCACCATCTCGATCATGAGCTGGGTGGACGACCCGCTGTACCTGCAGTTGACATACTTTTCGCACTCGATGCGGTCGGCGGGAAAGCCCTGGTCGCGGAGAGACCCCTCCGCGCGAGCGACAATCGTGTCCATGCGTTCAGAGAGCTTTTTGACGTCACGATTGCCGGTGATGGTGTACGCCGCGGGTTCCGACACCTCCTTGACGACGTCCGCGAGCGCCATTCCGTACGCAGACAGTAGAGACGACAGACGTGGAATGATAATGCGCTTGATACCCAGCGCCGACGCAATCGCACACCCGTGCTGGCCGCCCGCGCCGCCAAACATGACCAAATGATGACTCGCAGACTCGAACCCGCGCGCCTCGGTGAGCCTGTCGTCAGAAGGTCTCCACGTCAGAAGAGTCTCCATCACTCACGTCCTGATCGGCCGGCACATGGTCTCGTTTGCGACGCGGAGAAATCCAGCGGCGACCTCTTCCACCCCCAGCTTTTCATTCTTCCCCGCGTTGATCTCATCCGTCAGGCTCGCAAACAGCGCCCTGCTCGCTTCAACATCCAGCGGCTCGTCCTCGTTGGGCCCAAAGATCTTCGGGCTGGGGTGAGCTTTAAAGTAGTGTTTACTCACAAGTGCTCGGGGAGGAGACGCCCCAGGATGAGATTCGCGTCGGTGACAGCCAGCGGGCCGCCCTTGCGGTAGCACGCAGGCCCGGGATGCGCCGTCGCGCTCTCGGGCCCGACAACAAACATGCCGTGGCGGTAAAACAGGCGCGATCCGCCGCCCGCCGCAACCGTGTTGATATCCAGCTGCGGCGCCTGGATGATCACCTCGGCGGTGGTGGTCTCAAACACGTGCTCGAGCTTCCCGTCGTAGCGCGACACGTCCGTGCTGGTGCCTAGAGTCAGACAGTCCACGTTTGTACTCACCCCCCATGTCGACGGCAATCAGAGGGCTCCCGAGGGTCTCGTCGTAGCACGTCTTGGAGTAGCCGACGACGCCACCCGCGGGGCCGCTCAGAATCGCACGCAGGCCGGAAAAGCTGTCCCACGCGCAGAGCCCGCCGTCCGACTGCATAAACAGCAGCTTGGAGCCAAACGCCTCTAGTCCGCCTTCAAACCCCGCCCCAAAGCCTTCAATATACCTCCGCGTGACCGGCGTAAGGTACGCATCCGCAATGGCAGAGTTTGCGCGCGATACAAGCTTTATCATCGGCTGGAGCTTGGCCGAGACGCTGACCTCGAAGCCGATATCGCGCGCAATCGCGGCCACCTGGTCTTCATGCTCGTTCCAGAGATACGAATGCACAAATGCGACCGCAATAGACTTGATGCCCTTGTCCCAGAGAGCCTGGAGCTTGGATCTCACGTCGGCGGGGTCCGGGCGCGCGAGCACGCGAATCACCTCGCCGGTGGTCGTGTCCGTGACAACATCCTCGGTGGGAACAGGCACAGGGGGAGAGACCAGCGACTGCAGGGGAGTAATGCGCTCGTCAATCTACTGTCAGCGGGCACACACCCAGCCTCACCTCGACCACCTCGTCGTACAAGAACGCGAGCTTTTGGATGCTCAGGTCAAAGATATCCGGGCGCGCTGAGGTCAGCCTGGCACACACTCGCAGCCGGTACAGCACACCAGCCGGTACAACACACGCCGGTACAGCACACTCCCGGTACAGCACACCCACCCTGCATGCCAATCAGGAGCACATCCCTCCAGCCCTTGCTCGTAACCAGCGCGCACCGCTCGCCGCCGCGCTCCAGCAGCGCATTCGTCGAAACCGTCGTCCCCATGCGAATCGACTCGATCCGCTCGAGGCTGAGCTTTTGGCCCTTGGGAATCTCCCTGCCCTCGAGCTCGCTCAGCATGCGGCGGATCCTGCAGTCAGCTCTGCACAGGCACGTACTCACGCTTCAGTCGGCGCATCCTTGTAGTTTGCCGGGTCGACCGAGAGGAGCTAATGTCAGAAGATTAACTCTGAAACCCACCTTGATGACAATGTCCTCGTGACCCTTTCGCGAGCAGATTGCGTCGGTAAACGTGCCGCCGCGATCGATGGCGATGCGCGCGAGCGCGGGGGTGTCGGCCATGGTTTGTAGTGATGAGATGATTGACAACATTGAGATGCGGACGAATCCGCAAGTGAATGTGGAGGCCCACACGATGACGGAACCAAACGGACAAGGCCGGTCGCGGCCCGCGCGGCTCCGCTACCCCGCATATCCCCGTACTCCGCGTAGCTCGCAGAACGTTGAGTAAACGCGTCTACTCAGAAGGCCAAGTGATCGTGGCGGAGCAGCGATCGATCCGAGTGATTGGCATTCCTGTGTAGGACGCAGATCTCCATCTTTCAATCACCGGAGACACCAAAATTGCAGCCGAGGACGTTTCAACAGATCTGCGACGCCACCCTCATGCCATCGCATAGTTACAGCTTGCTCAACGACCGCACTCGGACCCGTGACACTGGTCGCCGGCGTCTGACTGCAGTGGCGGACGTCTCCGCCTCTTCTGACAACTCTTACTCTCCGAGGACGCCTCAAGAGTACATAAGACGACAATAAACCCCTTTTCAACGATCCACCTCAACGCCATCTCTATTCATCATGGGCACCACACACAGCAAAGGCATCGACGGAGTGCCCGATGGCCTGACCGTCTTTCACGACTTGGACGCCTGCGCACTTGGCTGCTACATCCAGGTTAGCGCCTCGGACGCCATTGTCGTCAGCGGCACCGTGAATCAAATCGACTTTGTTCAAAAGTTGTACAAGGAGCAATGCACGGACCCGACTACGTGCCACGACAATGTGGGAACGGCGGAAAACACAGAGTCCTACTACAACAAGACATCCACAGAGTCGTTCTGGTATGATGCAGTCTTCTCCGGGACCGCCGACGGACTCACCGCCACTGCAATGTACATGACGATCCTTAAGCACACTGCTCTAGAGTCGGTGCGTCAGTTTGGCGTGTCCAAGGTCGTCTTCGCTTGCAACGACCGCTGGCCCACAACCCCCGATCCTGACAACTCGGCGGGCTGCGATCCACACGAAAAGACATATTGGCACCTTCCCGGCCAAATCACGACCTCGCTTTGGGACGTGAACACCAAGGACAAGAAAGGCCATCTAGTGCTCACATTCGACGTGAAAAGTCGTTCAGACGGGTTCTGCGACGTTTTGAAGCAACTGGGTGAAATGGCAAGCATTCCCCCTCTAGCGGATGCCCCATCCACTGGGCTCGATCTGGCCAACTTTATGGTAGGAATTGCGTGCTCGTAGCGGTGGTTGTGGACCATGAACAGGGCTGAAGAATAAATAAATGAAAATCAGAAGAAAATGGAAGAAAATCTGGGTCGTTGTATTTTTCCTCGATGGCATGTATGTCGACCCGAGTACAGGCCAGCACGCGTCCCCAGCTGGCCCAGCTACTTCTTAGCTGCACACCAATCCATACTGCTATCTATTAAGACTTATATTATCCTCTACTTGGGCTGGCCGGGCGCGCGGCACGAGAACGCGGTCGTGTTCTTGAGCTTGTACGCGTCGATGGCGCTCTCAATACCGGCGTAGCAGCCCAGACCCGCGAGCGACAGCGAGGCAAGGAAGATAAGGGCAAGGAAGAGCTTGGCGTACCAGTACTTTTTGATTCCACGCTTCCAGCGGGACATTTGGCGCCAGCTGTCGACGCGGTTCGAGTACTCGGGCACTCCGGGCTGCCACGGCTCGTCGCCGGCGCACGCGTCGGTCTGCATCCAGTGGCCGAGGAGAAGAAGAGGCGGGAAGGTGTAGGTGAACTGGAGGATACACACGGCACCGATCAGGGTCGAGAGCGAGGCAATGTTGGGAACCGCCGAGCCGAGCACCCATGCTACCGCCCAGTAGACGATAACCAGGAAGGTCCAGATGAACGTTCCCTTGCGGGTGTACAGGTCCGGGGCCTTGAAATACGCCCTGAAGATGTTGTGGTAGATGACCTTGACGCCGACGTTGGCGTAGAGAATCGTGGCGACGGCTGTCGATATCAAGCCGATCAGGTTGCAGCCCAATCGGAGACCCGAATTATTGAAATTGAGCGACGGGAGGATGGCCGTGTAGTTGCCCTGGTAGCCGTAGACTGGAAGAGTTAGCAACGCTTTGCAGATCGGAGATCGCGAAGCTGGTTGTCGAGATAAACGAGTTGACGTCGAGGAGCGCCAAACAGTCGATTTGGCGCACGTGGTTGTCACGTGGTCACCCTTATCTCTGGTCACGTGCTGATCACGTGACATTCCACTCACCAAAGAGACCAAAGAACATGTACATGAACCAGCAGAAGAACTGTCCAGCAAAGGCGGCCTTCCAGAAATCCCTGGGGCGGCGCATCTCGGCCATGAATTCGGTGAAGATCATGGCACCGCCGTAGGCGAACACGACCTGCTGGACACCCTGGACCTGCATGTACCAGCCGGCAGTGTACGACGGGACCCATCCGCTGTGCTCAATGGGGCCGAGGGTCGTGTGGCCCGACTGGGAGGGAATAGGGTCGTAGCTGGGCGTTAGTGGCGTCCAGTTCAAGTGGCAGTGGCGTCCGTCCTGTGGCGGTACTTACATTGCGGAACCCACCATCATGAGGATCATCATGACAATGTTGAGAAAGACGTTAATGTTTGTAAACCACGCAAACGAGCGGAAGCTCTTAATCTGGCCGAAAACCATGCCAAACAGCGCCCACTGAGTCATTAGTACGCGCCCGGGAGACGGCTACTCACGAAAACACAAAGCGCAATGTAGCAAAACTGGTAGTTGATAATCGTAGCGAGCTTGGTTCCGCAGCCAATGATAAGAATGGCAACGTTGAAGATGAGCTGGAGCGACTGCAGAATGTTAAAGCAGTGGCGGACCGTCTTGCCGTAGGTGCGCTCGCCGAGGTCGGCGTAGCAGGTGACCGGGTAGCGCTCAGAGTCGAGCTTCATGTACAGACGCCAGAGGACCTGTCCACCGGCAAACGCGAGCAGGAAGAAGAAGGTGTAGACGAGGACGCCGGGGCCGTAGCCGAGCTGCTGGAACGCGTACGGCGCCGACGAGAAACCGAGGATATCCGTGGTAATCAGGTAAAAGACAATCTGCCACGAGGCGACGCGCATAAGACGGTACGAGGTCTCGCTGACACCGGGAATGTCGCTCATGCCGTCGGGCGCAGTGACCGACGCGTCGGCAATGTTCTGGCGCTTAAACTGCTTCTCGGCGTCGACGGGCGTCGGCGACACGAGCGTCTCGGAGCCGTCGTCATTGTAGGCAATGTACTTTTGGCTCGGGTCGGTCGGGAGCACAATCTTGGAGCTGTTGCCAGTCACCTTTTTGAAAAACGCGCTCCACGGGGCGTCGGGCACCGGGCGGGGGTCATTGTCCTCGTGCTCGCGCTCGATCGCGGCATAGTACATGTACACCTCCAAGGGGCGCTCGTTGATGGTCGCTGCCGTCAGATCAACTCTCACTGTCAGAAGAGTCTACTCACCATCAAACAACTCGGGGTTGACAATGTGCTCCTCGGACGAGTTGGTGTGCTGGAGCCGGGGGTCGACAGAGTCGGCTCCCATGAGGTTTGCAGGCGGAATGAGGTCAGACGCCATGGTGCGGGGTACCGCTGTGTTGTAGATTAGATGAGTGGGGAAGAGATATCAAGAATGTCAAGCTCCGGTCCAAATATGAACGACCTCGGAACCAGGAAAGAAAAAGTTTGGCCACAGTGGTGCCACGGCCGGGCGGCGAAGACATAGGGCCTGTACTAGTGAAGCACATGCTGAGCAACTGCCGCAAGCGCACAGGCATCGCCGCAAAAGGCACTCAGGGTTGGAATCATATTCCCATGTGCAACCATACCAGCCGCGGTCGCCGGGCGGTCAAGACGGAATCGGCAGATTTGTAACTAGCGACGTGGTTGATGACGTTAGAGGTCTAAATTTTTCAGTCACTCGGTCTAATGCGATAAGGTTTGATCGGCAGTCGTGCCGAGGCCGGCACAGATGAGTCTGTGGGTGTGCGGTCAGCAGAGTTTAGCCGCAGTGAGTGTGAGCCATCAGGTGGGTGAGCCAGAGCGGCGGGTGAGCCATGCAGGCGGGTGAGCATACAGAGATCCAGAGCATTAGAATCCGGAGATCCATAGCATCCAGCATCAGACCATCCAGCATCCGTGAACGGGTCAACTACTGCGGGCTAGCTCCTTGCGGGCTACTCACGGAGCTATACGACTCGAGTTAGCACAACTTTGGTCCATATGGGCCACACCGGCTACCCTGAGTGGCCAAACACTGGGAGACGCCGTGATTTGTCGTGATGCGGGCTTGCAGGGCAGCGACATAAGCATCACATGGGCCATTCCGATGCCGATGCCGTAGCCCTGCGGCGTCGGCTGCCTCGCCTGTTCCCAACACCGATGCAGCGGAGTTGCCGGAGTGGCAGCTGCGCCTGTGGAGGAGGAATGCTTCCGTTCGGCAAACACGCTAACCTGTAGTCAAGGGCTTGACGTCACGGAGCACCAGAGTTCGAAAGCACTCGCGCACTCGCGCAACTCCGCCTCGGTTCCTAGCGTCTCCACGATCTCCACGGTGCAGCACATGGTCGCAGTAAGCTCCGTGGGGCTCAGTCCGGCGGGCCCCGACGGTGGCTCGGGGTGGTGCGATCCTGCGGAAAGCTGATGCGGGCAGCATCGGTAGCCCCGATGTGGGGCAGTACAGACGCTGGTTCTGTCGCTTATACCGAGATGACAACAGGGCCATAACGTGCGATTACCGGTCGCTGTCTCTGTCAGCAGACTGCCAGCCAAGGCACAGGCACTGACCGAGTCTGTGCCCCGGAATGCAGCGACCCAGTCGACTCTAGACATTTCCAGATACTTGGATCTCGATCACCTCCGTCCCCATTTCGGCGCCGATCGCCCGGGAGAACCGCCATCGCCGGCGAGATGGCCGAGCGGTCTAAGGCGCTGTGTTAAGGAGCTCTGCTTCTCCGCAGTCTTCGGACGTGGGTTCGAATCCCACTCTCGTCAACAGAGGGTTCAGTCTCTCCGCTTTTTAAGTGTAGGTGAGTCTTGAGTGAGACGGTTCGGAGGTACAAGGCTCGAACTCGCAGATCGTAAAATTCCATAAGTACAACGAATACTATCTACACCACGGGACGGTGCTCTGCGCGGCGGGCGGCATCACGGATGCTCGTGCCCTTGTCTCGAGTAATGACCGTCTTGAAGAGGCCCATAAAGTCGTCGAGCGTCGCGTCGGAGGCGGCCGATCCGGGCGTGCCGGGAGAAACGGGCGTGGCGGGCGAGCGGGGACTGGATTTGAAGCTGTTGGGCGTGCGCGGAGAGGTGCCGCTGAGGGTGGACGAGCTCGTGTCGCGCCGCGGCGTGAGCATGGCGCGCTGGGGTGTGGCCGGCGACGAAGCGGGCGAGCGGAGGGGCGTGTCTGGGAGCGCGAGGGTGGCCTTTGGCGGGAGGGAGGTTGCCGCTTTGAAGGCGGGGGAAACGATGGGCTCGTCGACGGGGGAGGCCAAGTTCGAGGCCAATGCGGTGGGGGAGAGTGTAGCGCCCACGTCGATGGCGGGCAGAGTCGGCGTTGCGATAGGTTTAAAGGCCACCTCTGGTGTCAACTCGGTTTCCACCGCGGGTAGCTCGTCCGGAACATTGGCCTCGGGAACAGGCGAGATGGCCGTTTCTTCGGGGGATGTATCCTCGGGGAGCGCGCTGTCAGACGAAACCTCCTTGTCGTTACTGTCGGCAAGCTCCAGAGGGATCGCAGGGGGCACCGAGCTGAGAGGCGTCTGGAAGGGAGAAGACGCGTTGGGTACAGGAGATGGCGGCTCGATCGTGAGGGCTTGTGGCTTGGAAGCCTCGATAGGCTCGGGGGTCACCTTGTCTTCTGACGGCACAAGGGCAGGGGCTAGCACGGTCTCCTCTTCCGCCTCCGCCGCGAAAGCAGCAGCCGCGACGGCTCCAACCGCCGACGCACTCGCAATCCCCTCGGTCGACACCCCACTCGCGGCCTTGGCTTCAGGCGTAACCGGCATAAACTCGATTTTTGTATCCATAGGGCTGGGGATGACGATATCCGCGGGAGTCTCGAGCTCGGGGGTCGGCTGGAGGCTCTGGACTTCAGAGTGGATGGTCGTGGGCGTCCCCGGCGCCTCGACCGCGGGAGAAATAACCGTCTGCGAGTCTTCATTGGTAGTGACAGTCGTGACGGCAGAGGTGACCGACCGTCCGGGGCCAGAGATGGACCGGCCACGAACGAGCGCTGCACCGGGGCGAGCGCCGAGAGCGGACAGCGGGGCGGCCATTTCGAGTGTCTCGAGGGCAGCGCGAGGGGGAGGAGAGGTCGCGCGCACGAGGTCGTCTTCAGAAGTACTCTTCGAAACAGTTTTCGGAGGGACAGGAGGAGGGACGTCGATGACTGCTTCGGAAATGCTCGTAGACACGCTCTGGGTCGAGCCGCGACGCGCCTGGCTCGTGGGGTTGAGAAAGCTGGCAGCCACTGGTGTCAACTCTGTCGGCCTCGACGCCATCTGGTCGTACAGCGGAGACGCTGACGCGCGGTTGGCGCTCTTTGGCTGCATGCTGGCCCTGAGCGACATGTTGGACTTTTTCTTCACAAAGCCGAGGAGACCACCACCGAGACGGTCGCCGCTGCCGCTGCTGGTGGTGCTGCTCTTGTGCTTGACGGAAAAGCTGCGGCTCACGGGCGACGGCGCGGGCGGAGAGGGCGCAAAGGAGGGGGTTGGCGCGGAGCTGTGGGCCTCCATGCGCACCGACCTCCGCTTGCGGGCGGTCTCGCGCGCAGTGTGAGACGACTGCGTGGGTTTGCGGCCAAAGATGCGCGAGAAGAGCCCCGCGTTGGAGGAGCCGCCGCCAGAGGGCGTGGCCGGGCCTGCGGTCAGCGAGAGTTCAGACGTCTAGGTCGAGTAAGTTGGTACTCACGATCGGCGCGCTTGCTGCGACGGAGGAGACCCATGGTGGGAGGTAGTTACGCCTCTGGTGCTGACGTTGGCGAGGTGCCGCAGCGACTGTGATGGAGGAAAGTGGAGTGAGGTGGAGATCTGCGCGGAGGGCGCTTGCGGGGTGAGGTGGAGCTGCTCGGATCGCTTGTGAGAGGAGAGACGGTCGAGATGAGAAACAAGCAGTCGCAATCGTATCGACGAGTGCGTCCTCGTTACTAGGGAGCTGGGACGGAGGGATGCTGCAAGGTTCGCGTAACCACGAGCCTGGGTCGGCACGATCAAGGCGACAAGAGATGGGTGCGGCGATACGCGAAAGCAGAGCTCGAGCGGATTATAGCAGAGCTCGAGTGGATAGCAGAGCTCGAGGAGATTATGATGAAGAAAGAGTTCAAGATGACTACCTCGAGTGCTTCTTCGCGCAAGCCCTCGAAACGTGGGTTTGGAATGTGGGCGGGAACAATGAGGAACGGGTGATACTGGCGTACGACGCGACGACTCTTCCGAGGTCGCGAGGTCGGTAGTCGGGAGCGAGAGCAGGTGTGGACGCGATGGAGTGAGAAAGAGAAAAGAGCAAGATTAAGCTTCACCCTGGCTGATGGCCTCTCGACGCGTCGACCGAAACCGAAACGTGTCACCCTCCCTTTATTTCTTTGCCGCGTCCAACTGACATGCATACAGGCGAGTGCATCCAAAGGAGAGCTAGCAGGATGCTCAATGCGATGGCGCCGAGGGCTCAAAGGACGGCCCGAGACAGGGCGTCTCGAGCGTGTCAGGTCGCCTCGGCTGGTGACCTCGCCTTTGCGGCTGGGCGACGCCTTTGCGCCTGGTGGTCTCCGCTTCTGCTCGCTGTCACTTTGCCGGCCCCAGGCCATCAGTCTGCGCCGAGACGATGAGAAGCAGATGCATACAGATGCAGACGAGCTCTGCACGAACACAAAGCGCACTGTTTCAGACGTGACACTGATTCAGGGCAACAGGGCCTGGTCCAGACTTGAAACAATCTCGATTAGCTCAAAGTCGTTATGGACTTGTGCCGGGACGCAACCTCTTCAGAGACTGCATCTGGCATAGTGACTGCGGTATGGACCCACGGTAAGGGGCAGGCGCTGCGCCGTCCTCTTCTGGAAGCCCGTGACAGACTACATGCTCTACTGGTAGCCCTTGCGCTGGAGATCAAAGCACTCGAAATACCGCCCCTCGAGCGCCATGAGCTCGTCGTGGGTGCCATACTCGACGATGCGCTAGAGTCAGCGGCAGTCAACTTTCTACTCACGCCCTGGTCCATGAACGCAATGCGGTCCGCGCGCCGGACTGTATTAAACCTATGCGAGATGAAGATTGTCGTCGCGCCGCGCCCGTGCGCAAGCGAGTGGATGCGGTCAAAGAGCTCGGCCTCGGCGCGCGGGTCGAGCGACGCGGACGGCTCGTCAAAGACGATCAGATCCGCCGTGTCCGAGCGCATAAACGCGCGCGCAAGAGCAATGCGCTGCCACTGGCCGCCAGAGAGTCCGGTTGAGACAAACGAGTCTTGCACGCTGTTGGCCTTTGACACGCCCTCGTCGTTGATATAGTTGGTCGCCAGGTTGGGGCGCGATGCGCTGAGCCACGCGTCCAGGCCCAGCTGCTCTCGGATAACACTGGCGCCGCCGCGGTCAATGGCGGTATCCAAGAGGTCGACATTGTCCATGCGCGTAGTGTCGCCCAGCCCGACGTTATCGCGCAGAGTCAGGTCGTACCGCGCATAGTCCTGGAACAGACACGACATGCGGCGATGCAGCGATTCCGGGTCATAGTCGCGGATATCCCTGCCGTTGATCGTGAGCGAGCCGGTGTGGTTGTGCAGTCCTAGAAGGGTCTTTATGAACGTGGTCTTGCCGCTGCCGTTGAAGCCGACCACCGCGAGGGATTCTCCGGGGGGAATGTCGATATCGATGTTGTCTAACACCCGCTTCTCAGAGTACCCAAAGCACAAGCCGCGCGTGCTGATGCGCATTCCCCCGGGCGCGCGCAAACTCTCATAGTCTTCGGTAACCCTCACGCTCTCCGGTCCGTCGGCAGCACTAAACGCCGCGGCGAGCAGGAACGGCACCTGGTACGCGTTCTTTATGCACCGCTCGAACATCCGCGTAGAGTCGATGAGCGCCTCGCCCAGCCGCTGGTGCACGTGTATGCTTCCGAGTGTCATGTTTGTCGGGATCACGCGGGTAGCGAGCAGAACCTGCCGTCAGCTTTAAACCACTACCGCTCACATAGAATACACTCTGCGCCATGACCTCGCCTCCGGCTTCAAACGCGGTGAGCCCGATCTGTGCCAGCGTGGCCGTCTCGTCGTCGCGCTTGCTCGCCTGCACGGCGTCCCACTTTTTGAGCGCCCAGTCTTTGAGCGAAAACACGACCAGCTCGTTGCGGCCCTTTTCGTCGTCGATGATCGTCTGCAGCGTCTGCTCCTCCATCACCAGGCGCCGCTCGTCGGGCGATGGGTGTGCATTGTACGGGTCGTACCAATCCCAAAGCCAGTTGTGGAGGACCGAGACGGCGGCAGGAGCGAGCGACAGCGCAATGAGCATGGCGTTTGACCACGTCATCATGTCGCCCTGCTGGTCCTGCTCAAGGACGCCAACGAGGAGGTACACCTTTGTGCCGACGTCGATCGCCGCCGAGGTTGCATACGAAATCTGGTTGAGCCAGTCCCACGGTCCATATGGGATCATGGTGTTGGTGTCCCACGGGAGATAGTCGGTCACGCCAGCGAGCACACCCGCTTCGTAGACGAGATCGCGCTGAACGGGGTTTGGGGATGCGTGCTGGGCGAGATCCAGCTTGGCGGAGATGTACGCCCGCTTGGCGGAGGTTGATACAGCGCGCTAGAGTCAGGCGCGTCTGTCGCTTTACATACCTGTAGTGTCGTGGACGCGTATCTGAACACGAGCGCCTGCACCTGTTCGCCGACCGCGAATGTAACCGCCATGCCGGCGTACTGCAGCGCGACGCGCCAGGTCGTGGGGTGCCCGATCAGCGACAGCTCGACGAGATCGAGGAGTTTTCCAGAGGACCACAGGCTGGTGTAAGAGGCGCAGACGCGGAGACTCACGCAGCAGCAGGCAGAATACCACCGACAACAACTCCAACGAGGTAGACACCAATGTGTGCAAGGATGGACGGGCGGCGAGACACAACCCCGACGACGCGCGGCCACAGGTTTCGTACAATGCTAAACTGGATGCCAATGTTGGCGAGCGTGAACGCGCGCGGGCGGCCAGCTGGATTAAAGGCGGAGCTGTCGACCTCCCATCCAGGCTGCACCCGGCTGGCGAGCCAGAGCCGCGTCAGAGGCCGTAGATGCGCAGTCCCGAGGCCGAGCGTCGCCGTGTTCCGGTAGACACCCTTTTCGATACAGACGTCCTCGTGCACCTCTTGCGCGATAGCCTCGACCTCAGCTGCAGGCTCCGCCTGGAGGGCATCGCACGCCATGGCAATGTCGGTTTGATGCAGTCGGCGTAATAGCGCAAACTAGGTGGATGATGGACAAAAGCAAGAATGACGACATGAATTCGGGTGGCAACATCCTAACCAATCCATACTCATAAACTGTATACTACAAAACTTGTCATTTCCTAGAACCCCCCCGCGAGCAGCTTTGCCGCCTTGCGCTCGTCGAGCCTGCGGGGCGCCGGCCGGCCGGCGGGACGCCCAGGCAGCATCATGCTCTGCGACATGCCGCCGCCAAGCGGGTCGGCCGAGCTGGGCGCGTTGGGTGTGCCGGGAACAGATCCAGCACTCGGGGGCAGGAACATACTCTGCGCAATGGGCGGCGCCTCCGCACCATTCTGTGCGTGTTTCGGGACCGGCGGCGCCATAAGCGAGGGCACAGCCATGCGATTGCCAGTGCTGACCTGCTGGCTGAGCGGCGAGACGGGCGAGGCCGCAACACGCGCGAGATCCGGCTTCAACGCCTCGAGCTCGCGAAGCACCTGGCGGTTAAAGATGATGCTCATGCGCGCGTGCTCGAGCAGCGACACGGCAACGTCTTCATGCGCGTTGCGGGAATGCGAACTGAGCGCACGGTGGAGATTCTGCGAAATGGCGTGCAGACGCGTGTTGAGCTGCGTCTCCAGAGTGACCGCCTCGTCCATGTCGGCAATGGCCTCGTCGACCTTGATGGGGTTGATGCTACTGCTGCCCTTGAGACGCTCCACGTTGCGGCGCTTGTTGATGGCCGCCTTGGTCGCATTCTGGCTGTCCTCGAGGATCTGGACGCGTTGAGTCAATGCCTCGCGCGCGGCTTTGGCGTTGAGCGCCTGGTATGCGAGCGAGTCGTTGAGAACGACATTTTCGCTCGAGATTTGCGCACTGACCATGCTGGAAAGCTGGTCATAAACGCGGCCCATCTTGCGCTCGGCGGTGGCAAGCGGGACGTCGGCTTCATCCGTAGCGAGGGCGATAAGCTTGGCGCCGACTTCAGACGACGCCGAGGCGAGCGCCTTGCGCGCCTTGCCGAGGTTGCCAACGCTGTTGGCCAGCCCCTGCCATGCGGGTTCCAGCTTCTCCAGCGTCGTCTTTGCGCTCGCCAGGTCGTCGTCGTCATCGAGCGGGCCCCTCCGCACCACCTTTGACAGCGCAGCCGTCATCAGCTGCGTCGCGGCGGTTGTGCTGTTCTGTCGCCGCGCCGACGGCGGGGGCACCGGCGAGTACCCAAAGTCGCTCTCGATAAAGCTCCGCAGCTCGTCCTCCATCTGCAGCACGGGGTCGTCGCACACGCGGGAGAACCACCGCTGCAGCGCGATGCGCACCAGGCGGTCGTCTGGAGTGAGTGGGAGTCGACGTGCTGCTTACCTTCTTCGTCGGTCGCCGCGGCGGTGTGCGGGAGCGGAAGCGCGGGGATGATCGCTGCCGTCAGAACCGTATGAACATGTACGTACTCTGGGGGCAGACGAGCTGCGCCTGCTCGGCAAACCGCTGAAACTCGACATACGACCGCTGCATGTTGCGGTACAGCGACGTGCGAAAGTTGGGCAGGTTGGTCTAAAGTGAGTAAAGTACTTATTCTCTACTCACACTCGCATCGTACCGGATCAGCAGATCCTTCCTATTCCGCTCCAGCGCGCCGATGCGCACCCGGAGAAAGGGCTCGGGCTTTTCGTTTGGCGACGGGGGAGGGTGCATGAGGGGGGTGCCGGGGTCGCCGTACACTTGCGGGTCGCGGATGTGTGTCGGCGACAGCGAGCTAGTGGGTGGAGCGGCGTCGGCGGCGACAGGCGCAGCGGGCGCGGATGCGGGTGCGGGCGCGGATGCCGGTGCGTGAGCAGCTTCCGCCCAGCCATCGTTGACAGACGCGAGTGGGTCCATTGAGAATGAAGTGGAGAGTAATGACAACTGTAAAGTGGAGAGTAACAGAAATGATGAATCCAATGTGACGTTGGATGGACCCGCCCCGGTGGCACCAAAAGTGGAGGTCAAACAAGTCCCCAATTGCAACTGCTGCAGCAACACCTTTTACTCTATCCATGCATTATCACAGTCTACATGCATCCTAAGCGGCAACCTCCTCCTCCTGCTGGCCCTGCTGGCGACGCTGCTGCGGCCTGCGCTGGTTGGTCGCGGGGGGAGCGGCGGCGAGCGCCTCGGCCTCGTCAACAACCTGCCTGGCGTCGGTGACGGCCGCCTTCCACTCGGACAGACGACGCTCGAGGAGCTTCCACTCGTCGACACCAAACCGGCGGGTTCCACGCGACGAAACAGAGGTAATGTTGACGACCGACTTGAGCTGCGAGAGATGCGCATCCAGGAGCTTGGCACGGATGGCGTCAATGACCCAGGCCTCGACGTCAGCCTCCTCAATCTGGAGAGCCTTGGCAATGTCGGCGTAGGGAATGGTCTTGGTTGCGGAGCGGGCGGCGAGGGTGGCAAAGGCGATCAGACGAATCTTGCGGAGGACGGCCTTGCCGTCGAGACGGGTAATGCCGAGGGCCTTGACGGCGTCCTCGTTGGACGAAACCCAGGTGGCGGCCTTGGGGACGGCCTCCATCTCGTCGGCCAAAAACAGAGTAAGGAGCTCGGCAGTCTTGCCGGTAAGCGCGTCCTGGACACCCTGGACCTTGAGCACGTCGTCGAGGTCAAAGCGGGTGGGCTGGGCGAGGGCAAGAGCAAGCGCAAGCGAGGCGTTCTCGGCAGAAACCTTGCGCTGGAGCGCAAGCAGCACAAACTCGAGCGCAGTGGCGAGCTCGGGAGTGCGGACGGTAATGTGGTTGGCATTGTCAAAGGCAATGTAGACACCCGCGGCGGTGCCAAGGAACGCGACCTTGTCCTCCTCGGACATTTCCCACTGAGCGAGCGCGGCCGAAAGCGTAGCCGACGAAAGGGGAAGACGCTCAAGCTCGTCTGAAGCGGCAAGCAGCTGGATCAGAGCAAGAAGAGCGACCGAGCGGAGGGAAGAGGTGGGGGCGAGAAAGTTGTAAATGTGGTTGAGACTAGTGTCAGTTCTTGCTTCACTGTTTACTCACACCCTGGCGGCAGTCTCCGACTTGACTGACCGTCCGGCCTCGGCGGCGGCGGCGCCACCGACACGGACAGCCTCGATCACGCTCTTGACCAGCTTTGCGTACTCTTCACCCTTGGTGTCAAAGTTGGTGGCAATGACGTGTTGCAACAAGAGGTGGCACGACTCGACCTCTAATTGTTAGCAAGCCCTACTCTCTCACGCACCGGCATCTTTGTTGGCCTCGAGGGCGCCCTTGGTCTGGACAAAGGTGCCGACGACCTTGCGGACCATCTCCTGCCGCGCGGCCTCGGTGTCGTCCGTCTTGAGCTGCTGGTCAAACGACGTGAGCATGTCG
This sequence comes from Apiotrichum gracile, assembly GCA_001600335.1. Lineage (NCBI taxonomy): Eukaryota > Fungi > Basidiomycota > Tremellomycetes > Trichosporonales > Trichosporonaceae > Apiotrichum > Apiotrichum gracile. Next base: position 4,853,187 of record BCJO01000002.1, on the reverse strand, counting down.
CGCGTGGCGTTCATGTCCGCCGCGTCCATGGAGCGGGTCGCATGCTGCAGCGGCTCGGCAATCTGTTGTCAGAATAGTGCGGTGTGCGAGGACGCGTGATGGATCGCACGGGCGCGTAGCTTTCGGATGCACGGCACAACGCGCAGCCCGTCGCCGCGCAGCTCGCCCTGCCGCACTTCTCAGCGGCGACCCATCACGCGTATTGTCCTATCCGTCGACGCGCACCTGTTGCCGGAAAGAGAGCTCGGGGGCAATGGCGACACAGTCGGACATGGTGTGAGGATGCTAGATGTCGTCTCTGTGGGGGTGTAGGGTGTGTCTAGAGGCGACTTTTGTTTTGTTGGCCACCGCAAGTGTCGTCAATGTCCAAGAAGCAGTCGTCGGCATCGTCCAGCCCAGCCGCGAAGACAGGGAACAATGGCATTGTCACAAAAGTCAGAGACCAAAACGAAGCGCCACTTGGATATTTCCGAGAATTACCGACATGCGACGAGCGCGTGGGTGCCACGCAAAGCCGTCGAGATTCATGCTCCAGACCTGCTCGTTGCTCGCTGCATCACCGTCATCGAGCATCGCGCCTTATGGCCTCAACGTCTGCATCACGTCGCATCACACCACACCACCATGCCGCCCAAAGCGAGCCCGCAGAAGATCAGCCCGCAGGACGTGCCGGTCCTCTTCCAGCGATTCCGGACCGAGCTGCAGAACCTCGCGCAGAAGATTGGAGAGCTCGAGAGCGAGCTCGAGGAGCATGCGTGAGTGCAGGTGACCGTTTTAAAGTGCAACGGCATGCCTTTATCCTCGCGCTCAGACCACTAACTGCAGCCTCGTCCTCGGCACGCTCCAGCCGCTGTCCAAGACCGAGCCGCAGCGCGCGTGCTACCGCCTCATCGGCGGCGTCCTCGTGCAGCGCACCGTCACCGATGTCGTCCCCACGCTCGAGACCAACTATGCCGGCATCAAGGAGGTGCTCGAGACGCTCGTGAAAAACTACAAGGCCAAGGAGGAGGAGTTTGCCGCGTTCCAGAAGGAGTACAAGATCGGGGTAAGTGGGCTGCGAACAGACTGGGCTGTGACCGCTGCGCGCTCGCTGACATCCAGATGCCCGGCCGCTAGTTTGTGTACATTAGTTGGATACCCCTGCATCATCTCTCCTCGTCACACCTTACGCACTGTACTATGCATCTATACAAACTAGCTAAAAGACCCCGGGGCTCCCGACCCGCCTCGGCGTGGCGTTGGCACTCATACTCGCGGGCCGCGACTTTGACGCGGCGGGCTTTTGGCTGTTGCGGCGGAAGATGCCGCCGCCGCCCGTGCTGCCGCCCTTGACCTTGGCCGCGTTGGCAATCATTTCAGAGATCATGCCGTTGCTGAGTGTCAGTGCGCGTTTTAAGAGTTGTACTCACTACGTGGCAGAGTCCTGTGTCTGTGCGTCCTTGAGCTGCACCAACCACGCGAGGAGGGCAGACGCGTCGGCCGTCTGCGCGGTAAAGTCGCTGTGCAGCTGCTCGAGCTTGGAGAGCGGGAGGAGGCTGAGCTGCTCCTCGTCGAGTCCACAGAGTTCTTCTGCGAGAGCATTGTCGAGGTGGGGACGGCCGCCAAGGCCGTACTTGCCCTCGCCGTCTGTGCCAGCGAGCGCGGGAGCTGCGGATGCTGGGCCGTTGTTGTCAACAGGAACACGCATGCCCATGCTGTTGCGCTGCAAACGCTCGGGATCGACCGACTGCGAGCGCGGAAAGGCGGTCGTAATCTGCAGCGGGGGGAGGGTCGAGAGGCGGTGCGAGTCGACCTGATGTTAGCAGAGTCCACTCTAGCGACGTCAAAGAGTCTACTCTAGCGACGTCAAAGAGTCTACTCACCTCGTCGAGATTGACCGGCACGCCCATGGAGATGAGGTGGTCTCGCCTCACGCGCGATCGCGTCCAGTCAAGCGGTTTCAGCATCGGCGGCGTGGTGAGCTGGGCGTAGGTGTCGCGGCTGGGGTCAGAAAGAGTCGTATCATACCTTACCTCGACTCTGTGGCGAGGACCTGGGCAAGGCCGCCGACTGCACGCGGGGGTTCGTCTGTAAAGTGCTCCGACGACGGGACGAGCGGCTCGAGGACCACCGAAACACGGGACAAGAGCTCGCCGCGAGGGGGCACCGGACGCAGCGAGAGCGCCGTCTACCATTAGCGGGATCCATGATCTGTACTCACCCAGTCAACCAACGGCGCGACGGGTGGACTCGTCACCACTGGCGCTACCTCTGGCGCTGCCTCTCCGTCACCCTCCTCAAACTCGCCAAAGTCTCCAAACCCGTCGTCCTCGAATGTCGCCGCCGGTGCGTCAAAGTCGTCAAAGTCGTCGAATCCGTCGTCGTTGTCAGCGCCGTCAAACGCAGCGTCATTGAAGCCGTCATCAATCTCGTCCGACGCATTGGGCGCCGGTGGCGGGGCCAGCGCAAACGCGGGAGTTGATGCGTCCGGCGCGGCAAACGCGTCCATGTCGGTGAACGCATTCGAGTCAGAGAACGCGGGAACCTTTGGCAGGGCAGCAGAAAGATCCCCGACCGCAAACGACGTGTCGTCAAACGCGTCCCCGTCGTCACCGCCGAATGCGCTGCTGCCGTACGTGTCAACAGGCGTGGTGAACGAGTACGGATCCGCGCCGCCCAGTGCAGGCTCGGGCTGGATATCACTCGTGCTCTGGACCACTGGTGACGCGGTCTTGGTCGGGGAGGCTAGTGGACTCTTGACGGGTGAGGCTGGAGGAAGAGAGGCTGGAGGGGTAGCGGGCTTGGGAGATGACATGCCAATGTCGCCAGAGTGAGAGGACACGCCAATGTCGCCAGAGTCGTCGAGATCATGCGATGGAGGGGATGTGGATGTGATGGGAGGGGAGGGGGTCTGCTCTGTCGCGGGTTCCGGCTCGGTCGGTGCGACTGGCTCGGGCGACGCGGGCTCGACGGATTCGACTTCAGCTGGCAGACCTAGCTCAACAGACTCGGCTGACTGAGCTGGCTCAACAGACTCGACGGGCTCGACCGGCTCAACTGGCTCTTCTGTCGGAGACGTTGAGCTCTGCGCCTCCGCGGGCGGCTCTACAGGCGCGTTCTTGCCCTTGCCCTTCTTGCCCTTTCCTTTTCCCTTCTTGCCGGTCGCGGGTGGTGTACTAGCGCCGGCGTTCAGCTGGCTGATCATCGCCTTGACATTAACCGACGACGACTTCACCGGCGTTGCGCGCACATCTGGCGGCGTGGGCTTGACAGGCGAGAGCGTAGCTTTTGCAGCGGCCACAGGAGAGAGGGGAGCTGGCGAGTGGGCAGGTGAGGCAGGGGGGAGAGACGCATTAGCCCGCGGCGGGGACGAAGGCGCATCGGCCCACGGGTCGGCGTCCATGCTGTAGAGCGCAAAGATGGACGAAGACTCTTGCTGCAGCTGCTGGAGTTGGGTTGTCTGATGTTTGAGCGCTGTCGAGTTGAATGGACGAAAGGTGTATGGCGTAAACGAGAACTGCATCGTGACGGATGACCCGGTGGAGGCGTGGCGGCGTGCGTCAGTGTGAAACGGCTAGCGAGAAATCAGGTCTGTCAACAACGATGAGTCTGATGCATCGTGTATCGTGTTCATCGCTCTGTGCATCCGACTTGAGCTTGGACTCGTGCATGCAATCGGGTGTACGGTAGGCAGTCACCCGGCCCTGGGTCTCACGACACAATTGCAGCTCCAATTCTTATGCATACACTCTACATGCGCTCGAGGACAATGGCAATGCCCTGGCCACCGCCGATGCAGGCGCCGCCGAGGGCCCACTTCTTGTCGAGACGGATCAGGTTGTGAACGAGGTTGGCGGTGATACTGCGTGTCAGAAAGCCCAAACTTGTACTTACCGAGCGCCCGAGGCAGCAAGCGGGTGTCCAACAGCAATGGCACCTCCAAAGACGTTGGCCTTGTCGTTGGGAATCTCGAGCTCCTTCTGGACGGCGAGCCACTGCGCAGCAAACGCCTCGTTAATGTCGACAAAGTCCATGTCGTCCATGGTCTTGCCGGCACGGGCGAGGGCTTCGCGGACCGAGACGGCGGGTCCGATGCCCATAATGGACGGCTCGCACGCGCTCCAGGCGTACGAGGCGATACGAGCAAGAGGCTTGACGTTGTACTTTTTGAGGGCAGCCTCGGACATGACAATGTTGACGGCAGCACCGTCACAGATACCCGACGCGTTACCGGCAGTGACAGTGCCAGTCTTGGGGATGAACACGGAAGGAAGCTTGGAGAGGCTCTGGAAGTTGGTCTGCGGCTTGGGGTGCTCGTCGGCGTCGACGACAACATCGCCCTTGCGGGTCTTGATGGTCACGGGCGCAATCTCGTCCTTGAAGGCGCCGGCAGCGAGACCAGCGGCGTAGCGCTCCTGCGACTGGAGCGCATACTTGTCGCAGTCCTCGCGCGAGATGCCATACTTCTTGGCAAGGTTCTCGGCGGTGATACCCATGGGGGTCTTCTCGCCACCGGGGTTCTGGTCAGTGAGACAGGCAGCGAGCGAGTCCTCGAGCTTTTGGTCGACACCAAAGCGCATGCCCCAGCGAGCGGCGCCGCCAAGCGTCATGGGGCTCATCGACATGGCCTCGGCACCACCAGTAAGAGCGACATCCGACTCGCCGAGCGCAATGGTCTGCGCGGCAGTGATAACCGACTGGAATCCGGATCCACAGAGGCTGTTGTCAGCGCAGAATGACTCGTTACTCACCGGTTGACAGTCAGAGCGGGGACGGTGACTCCGACGCCAGTGATCTGGCCGACGTGGCGAGCGAGGTACGGGGTCGAGTTGTCGGTCTGGGTGACGCCGCTAGACGTCAGCACACTCCACTCACACACTCACCCAAAGAAGACCTGGTCGACCTTGACCTCGGAAGGCAGCGTGGCCATGGCGGCCTTGCCGGCGAGACCACCGAGCTCTGACGCCTTGAGGTCCTTGAGCTTGCCGCCAAAGGCGCCAAAGGGGGTACGCTTCGAGGCGACGATGAACGCCTCCTGACGGGCAAGAGCAAGAGTGGGGATCATGGTGAATGTGGTGGATTGACAAGAAGGCGAGATGTTGACGACGATATAGTTGCCAGTCTGGGTTTTTGGCGAGTAAGTCGCGCCTGTCCGGTTGGAGCCAGACTTTACCCGGAATTGGGCCACGTTTTGGCGGCGAGAGTGTCTATACGGCCGCGGACCCATCAACAAACCATGCATCGGTTGGCCTGTCTTGGCGAATGGGAGCATGTATGCATCTGTAGACGAGCTACTGGTGCCGAACGCGGCATACATCACTCGGGACCAGATAACGACAACGGCCACAACTGACATGTCTCGTCCAGATCGCTGCCCCCGTCCAGCTCGCGTACCATGAGCCTCTCCATGCAGCCATCGCTCAAATACAAGCCTAAAGCATTCAATGGCGGCGATAAATCAGCTTCGCAAAGCGTCCCCGAAGCCGCTCTACTTCTCGCTCCACTCTCGCGTCTTTAGACTCCTCAGCAGCGCCTGCAGCCTTCCCAAAGCGGGGACACAAGCCTGACCGAAGAACTCTGCTCGGCCGATCGGACAGACCGGCCGGCAGCTGATGAGGCGCGCCACATCCCTGCCCGAAGAGCTATACAAGTCAGCTCCACAGTTGACGCTACCGCCTGAATGCTGGAATGCTGGAATGGGGTATGTCATGCTACTGTCTAATCTACTGCGCCGCGACCGTCGCCTCGGCCGCCTTGGACGCCATGGCGACCTGCTGGATAGGGGTGAGGGGCTGGTTGACGAGCACGCTCTTGCGCGCCTCGACGGGCTTGACGAGGTCGTTGGACACAATCGAGCCGAGACGGGGCGGTGTGGAGACGGTGATAAACTCTGTCGGGACGGGAATCTTGACCTGGGCGAGCTTGAGGGCCTGCTTGGCAATCTCCTCACGGATACCACCGCCAGAAATCTCAAACACGACACGACCAGCGGGGACACGGCACGCCCAGTACTCGAACGATCCCTTGCCCTTGCCCATACGCGTCTCGTTTCCCTTGACGCAGACCGGCACGTCGGGGAAGACGCGGAGGTGCACCTCGGCGCCCTTGATCGGCTTGATCTTGCGCTTGAGCGCGGCCTGCGCTGAGGTAAGCTGTGCCGCCGTCAGGCGCACCGCAGTAATCAGGCGCAGTCCAAAGCCGCCAAACTGGAGCGTTGTGCCCTTGATCGAGCCGCCGGTGGGGATCTAGAGTCAGTCGAGGAGTACAGGTGAAGCGCGTATCTCCGGAGCTCTCATGGCGCAAGTCCGTCATGTCACAAGACAGCGTTCCTCCGCTGGACCATCACTCACCGCCGGCCGTCCCTTTTGCGACTTCCTGTACTTGGTCCTCCTGGGCGCGAGCTGCGAGCGGAAACGGACCTGCTGGCCGAACACGGAGGGGGTGGAGGGAAGGGTGACGCGCGAGCTGGACGCAATGGCGGACGCGGGCGACATGGAGGAAGCGGCCGAGCGGAATCCCGCAAGGGCACCGCGGATAGACGAGAGCATGGCGGCGGGGTGGTGTCGGCGGCGCTGTCGGCGCTGTCGGCGGTGGTGTAGAGAGGTGTTGTAGTGGTGAGCTCAAAAGTCCTGGAAATCTCGAAAAGTGGAGAAGCCCAGCCAAAAGAGTGCCTCAGTTCCGGGGATATCGGGATTAACGCTCATCGGGCGGATACGGCCTCCCTGGCTCAGCCAGCCTGGGTGCTGGATGCTTGGCTTGCTTCTGGCTGCCTGGCTGCCTGGCTGGGGCTCTGCTGGCTGGGGATCTCAACTCCACCGTAGAGCAGGCACACCTCACTGGCTGGCTGGCGGCTGCCACTGGAACCCCGCTCACTCACTCGCTGCTCGCTGCTCGCTACCTCTTTGACAGTCTAGACGACATCTCACACACCCAACACCACTCCAAAACATCGCCCAAAATGTCCTACACCATCGCTGGCCGTGCCATCAAGGTAGGTTGCAGGTCCCCCGCGTGTGCATGTCGCTGACAGTTTTAGAACGAGTACATGTGAGTTTTGCGCGCGCCGTAGGAAAATCGTGTCGACGCCGAAGCCGAAGCCGAGCGAGGATCGCCGCCATCTCTGCGTTCCTTCCGGAGAGGTCCTGCTCCGCTGCGGTGTCGAGAGGAGGGGTCAACAAGCAATGCGACGACTCGCGATTGCGATCTGCATTATCTCGCCGAGGAGTGGATGATCATATTCCACTCGTCACCGCCGCGCCGCTGCCCCTCTGCCTTGCGACTCTACGGAACCTCGCACACCGACTCTTCAATCCCATACCAAGTACTAACAACACAGTGCCATTGGCACTATCCTCTCGACCATCGGCATTGCCGTCGCCGCCTCGGGTGGTGGTGAGAAGAAGGCCACTACTGTCCCCGCCCCCGTCGCCAAGGACACCACCATCAACACTGGCTCCAAGGAGGAGGACGACTTGTGCGTATCACGGGGGGCAGGAAGGGACTGTTGTGCTGGAGCTGGGTGGACGAGGAGTTGTATGTGGTCACACTAGACAGGTTGCTGCGACACGCTGCTGCGTCAAGACTGCCGCGTCAGTCACCTGTCACCCCCGTGCTTCCCGTGCTGTACACGTCCATTCACAAAGCCTCGAGTATTGCCTTGGCTCAACTGCGATCGTCCTCCCCTCCCCTCACCTCCCCAGCTTGACGCTAACACTCCAGCATCCGCTCCTTTGTCGAGGCCGCCGAGAAGGACGCCAAGCACTAAGCATTTTCAGCGTTATGAAGTGTAGATGTGCATGAAACAAATAAAGCATAGACAGCGGAGCGGAGTGCTGAGGGAGGCTCGCACTGGGACCGAGCGACAGCGACGTGCAGGACAGGGACTGATGTGCTGTGCGAAGAGGAACGACTAACGCTCAATGGAGCATATGGTCATTATTGTTCACCCCGCGTGCTCGCATGCGTCTCGGCGGCCCATACGGGGTCCGTTCTGCACCAGGTTGACTAGAAGAGGAGTGTCGACGAGACCTCTGCGTGTTGACTACTAGTTGCGTGCGACGCAGTTGTTTACCCAGCTCCATCACATTCGCCTCGCGTAGGGATGAGGTAGATGACCGTGCTCTTGATCTCTTGTTTGACGGTCGTCGTCGCTCCCCGCCTCTCCGCTCTCGTCAGCTAGTCAGCTACCTCGCTATCAGCCTCCAGAAAAAGACTGCCGAGCCGTCTCGGTGCTGCTTCCTGTCGGAGAATCGAACTCCGATCTCCCGCGATCACAGTGACAAGCGAGCATACTGGCCGTTATACGAACAGGAAGGCGCTGTCAGTGTGTCTGAGAGAAAGCCGCGGTCGACTTTGCTGGAGAGGAATGAAGCAAGCGGGATGGAGAGAGAAGATATTGGCAGAAAGAAGATGAACTATGATGATAATGAGCGGGACGGCCTGCACAGCAGCGCACAGTGCACCAACCTGTCCACCTGGATCACCGCATTGACGCATGAGTCCGAGCAGCCCTTCGGACCTCTTCGAACGCGTTGACAAACCATCCTGGCGGCGACTCCTGCTCCAGAGTGATAACCCAATTTCATTCTGCGTGAACGTACGCCTTTATGCACCGAGTGGTTAAGGGGTGACACTCAAGTTGATACTTGGCCCGAATGGGTTGTGATTTGTCATGGCGCAAGCCGGCGTCGGTTCGAATCCGACTGAAGGCATTTCTTTTTCGCCGTCGGAGCGGCGCGCACACGACTGCTGGCGCTGAGCATGCTCAGCATGCTCATGCAGGCGTGCAGGCGTAGCCTAACGAAATGGTCGCATGCTTGGTGCACGGAAACAGGAGTGCAACTATCGAGGACTTGGCATTCTCGTCATCTAGTCTGGCTGATTTACCGAGAGGTGCATGCTGTGCTTTTGATAATGATACTGCAAGACTACAGATCGTCCGCTGCAGATGAGGGGTACAGGTACAAGCGGGGCTCGCTACTACTGCGTCTATGTGGTGCTATCTACGCCTTGGGCTGCTCGGGCGCGCCAGGGGCAGCCGCCGCCGCAGCTCCGTCAGCGGGGGCGCCGCCAAACATGCCCAGGATCGAGCCCTTGGCCTCGGCAGCCATGCGCTGCTTGTCCTCCTCGATCATCCTGCCGTCAGCACTACTCACTCTTTGACTCACTTCATAAACTCGTCCTTGTGCTCGTCATAGTACTTTTGCTCCTCCTGATGCTGGCGCTGCGCCTGCGCGCGCTTAATCTCGAGGTATGTCATGGGCTGAGTGGGACGGGGCTAATGTCAGCATAGTACCGCAACTTTACTCACCGCCGCTCCACCGCCAAAGATGCTCGAGAGGAAGCCACCGCCGCCGGACGCGGTAGGGTTGCGTGCCTCCCACTCGCGAATGGCAGCCTCCTTGGCGGCAGCCTCCACCTTGGCGTACTCGCGGGGAATGTCCTTTCCGGCATAGTTCTGGAGAACAGGGCGGACGTCCGCGGGGGCGTAGATGCCGATGGCTAAAGTCAGCAGAGAATACACTTTCACCTACACTCCAGGAATGGGATCATCTCAATGAGACCCTTGTCGCCGGCCTTGCCGTCCCACGGCTTGATGATGATGGCGTTCTCGGGCTGCAGAGCGGCGTGGTCGGCGTTGGTGTCGAGCATGACGACCTTGGAGAGGTCGCGGTTGAGGTACGAAAGGTCCTTGACCACCTTGCCGTCAACAAAGCGGGTAGACTCGCGGAAGATCTTGTAGGGGAGGTAGAGGGTCATGGGGTCGAGCTTTTCGGCAACCGGGAGAGCAGTCTAGAGTCAGCAGAGTCCACCACATGCACCCACGTAAACAGGCTGGCTGGTGAACAGCACAACCTCGTAGAACTGGCTCATGTACGACAAAAAGTAGTCCACACCAGGACGCTTGGCGGTGCGCCATCCGTACTGGCGGTCCCAGGAAGAGTGAACAAGGAGGTCCTCGAGGTCAACCAGCAGAGTATAGGGGCGGCCGTGGGGAGGGGGGAGAGCGTCGGGGAGGAGCTTCTGGAACGCCGGCTTGGAAAAGTAGTCGGACATTTCGGTAAAGTTGCCCTTGAGCTTCTCCAAGATAGGCCTGTCGTCCTTTTCTCCCTTGTCGTCGTCCTTGTTGCTGACGTACCAGAACGCGGCAAGACCACCGACAGCGAGGGCGGCGTAGCCGAGACGGGCCACGGTGCGACGACGCTCATCCTGCGACGAAACATACTCTGGACGCTTGCGGGCTCCACCCTTCTTGCCCTTGCCCTTGGCACCCTCCTTGGGCTGCTCGATTGCGGGAGCGACGGGGGGAACATCATCCATGTCGATATCCAGCGAGGGGAGCTTGGACAGATCCGGCTTGTCGGGGATAGCCTCGGCGGCGGCGGCCTCGGCAGTCTGCCCCGGCGCAGGAGGCTCCGAGGGGGGAACAGCCGACTCGATCGGGTCGGCCTCGGGAGTAGGGGCGGCCTTGGGAGTGCCCGCGGGCTGGCTCACAATCGGCTCAAAGGGGGCAGGGTTGGGAATGTCCTTGGGGACAGCGGCGGGCTTCTCGGCGGGCGACGCCGGAGTGGAGGCGGAACCGTCGGTAGTGGAGCCATCTGGTTTGCGCACACGAATAAACGTCGGCGCGGTGGTGGAAAGCGGGCGGATGGGAGCGCGGCGAGCCGAGGAGGCGACAAGCCTTGCTGTGGCGGTGCGCAGCATGGTTGATGAGAAAAAGAGATGGATAGAGTGGCAATGGAAGACGTCAGAAAGTCGAGATCACAATGGACGTTTCTCGGCGGGGTCATGTTCGGATTCAAGATTTTGATCCCGCGAGTGTGGAGTGAAGAGGTGGCATCTGTTCACATCTATGCATCTTCCAGAGCAGCAGTGTAGTCGCAGCAGCGCATGTGCAGTCGTGGATGGCATGATCAGAGCTTCAGATAGAGCTTCAGATAGGCTCTGGCTGCATGGTTGCGACACGCAGAGCTGACATCTTGGCCACTGGCACGGCCAGGGCTGATACAGCGATAGCACGGCCGTGTTTGTCTTCAGCTCACTGGTTCTGTTTCCAGCTCACTGGTTCTGAGATCTGAGTACAGTAGATGGCATCCTCTTGAACGCCCTCGTGCACACCTCGCTATGCATCACCGGTGCACACCGTGTACGCGCATCTTGCGTTGAATCGTTGAGAGAGCTCGAGCCGGCGCCGGACCCCGCATTTGTCCGTTGAAAAATGCGGGGTAGTAAAAAGTCGGGTTCCGAATTTCGAGGGCACTAGATCTCATCTCGACTTTACCTCAACTCTCACAACCTCTAAAAAAGGCAAGATGACCGCCGTCTCACGCCTCCTGCGCTCTCGCACCCTTGTCTCCGCAGCTGCGCGCACCCGCGTCGCCGCCCGCGTTCCCGTCGCTGCGCCCCGCGCGCTCTCGACTGCCGCCGTCGCCCGCCCCCGCGTGTCCGTCTCGGCTCTCGCTGCCAAGGCCGTCCGCACCTATGCCGCGTCCGCTGCCGCCGAGGCCGAGACTCCCGAGGAGCCCGTCTGGCCGGAGCGTGTCCTCCCCACTCTGTCGGACAAGGACATGACCCGTCTCACCCGCCAGCGCAACATTGGAATGTAAGCAACTCGCGTCTTCACTTCTGACCGCAGCTCGGCCCACATCGACTCGGGCAAGACCACCCTCACCGAGCGTGTGCTCTACTACACTGGCCGTACCCGCGACATTCACGAGGTCCGTGGTCGTGACGGAGTCGGAGCCAAGATGGACTCGATGGAGCTCGAGCGTGAAAAGGGTATTACCATCCAGTCGGCGGCCACCTTTGCCGACTGGAACGCTCTCCCCCCGCCTACCGAGCTCAAGGAGGGCCAGGAGGCTGAGCGTGAAAAGTACGCGTTCAACATTATCGACACTCCCGGTCACGTCGACTTTACCATCGAGGTCGAGCGTGCTCTGCGTGTTCTCGACGGAGCCGTTCTTGTTCTCTGCTCGGTCGCTGGTGTGCAGTCGCAGACTATCACTGTCGACCGCCAGATGCGCCGCTACAATGTCCCCCGCATTGCGTTTATCAACAAGATGGACCGTGCCGGTGCCAACCCCTTCCGCGTGGTTGACCAGCTCCGCAACAAGCTCAAGATGAACGCTGCCGCGCTCCAGGTCCCCATTGGCGCCGAGAGCGACCTTGCTGGTGTTGTCGACATTATCCGCATGAAGGCGATCCACAACGAGGGCGTCAAGGGCAACGTTGTCGTTGAAAAGGAAGTCCCCGAGTCGGTCCGCGCATTCGCCGAGGAGAAGCGTGCCGAGCTCATTGAGCAGCTCGCCGAGGCTGACGAGACTCTGTGCGACAAGTTCCTCAACGAGGAGGAGATTTCCATTCTCGACATTCAGCAGGCTCTCCGCCGCGCCACCGTCGGGCTCAAGTTTACCCCCGTCTTTATGGGCTCGGCTATCAAGAACACTGGTGTCCAGGCCATGCTCGACGGTGTCTGCGCATACCTCCCCAACCCCAACGAGATTGACAACCAGGCGATTGACACTACTCTTCCTGCGGCTGCCCCCACTGTCCCCCTCGTCCCCGCTTCCGACGCTCCCCTTGTCGGCCTCGCGTTCAAGCTCGAGGAGGGCCGTTTCGGCCAGCTCACCTACATGCGCGTCTACCAGGGCGAGCTCAAGCGCGGTGGCCTCATCTACAATGCCCGTACCGGCAAAAAGGTCAAGGTCCCGCGTCTTGTGCGCATGCACTCGGACGAGATGGAGGACGTTGATGTCATTTCGTCGGGTGAAATCTGCGCCATGTTTGGTGTCGAGTGCTCTTCCGGTGACACCTTTACCGACGGCACGTCGTCGTTTTCGATGAACTCCATGTTCGTCCCCGAGCCCGTCATTTCGCTCTCGATCCGCCCCGAGGGCAACGAGACGCCCAACTTTTCGCGCGCTCTCAACCGTTTCCAAAAGGAGGACCCCACGTTCCGTGTGCACGTCGACTCCGAGTCGCAGGAGACTATCATCTCCGGCATGGGCGAGCTCCACCTCGAGGTCTACGTCGAGCGCATGAAGCGCGAGTACAATGTCAACTGTGTCACCGGCAAGCCCCGTGTCGCCTTCCGCGAGACGATCACTACCCCTGCCAAGTTTGAGTACACCCACAAGAAGCAGTCGGGTGGTGCTGGTCAGTTCGGTCGCGTCAAGGGATTCATTGAGCCTATTGAGAAGAACGAGGACGGCAAGGATGTCGAGTTTGTCAACCAGGTCGTCGGCGGCAACATTCCCACCGGCTTTATCCCTGCGATTGAAAAGGGATTCCTCGAGATTCTCGACCGCGGTCTTCTCACCGGCCACCAGATCAACGGTGTCCGCTTTGTCCTCGAGGACGGTGCGGCCCACTCGGTCGACTCGAGCGAACTTGCTTTCCGTCTGGCTGCTATTGGTGCCTTCCGCGAGGCGTTTGCCAAGGCCTCCCCCGTCATTCTCGAGCCCATTATGACTGTCGAGATTGTCGCCCCCGTCGAGTTCCAGGGCTCCGTCATTGGCGGTATCAACCAGCGCAAGGGTACCATTCTCGACACTGAGGTCCGCGACGACGAATTCTCCCTCATCGCCGAGGTCTCGCTCAACGACATGTTTGGCTACTCTAGCCAGCTCCGTGGTATGACCCAGGGCAAGGGCGAGTTCTCCATGGAGTACGCCCGCCACTCGGCGGTCATGCCCAACGTCCAGCGCGACATGATTGACAAGTTTAACAAAAAGGACCTCAAGTAGAGCTGTATTCCGTAGACTGCGCACCGCGCGTGGGCGTCCAATCGTATGCTGGCCGCCTTGTAATACCACATAGACATGCATACTCCCATCTCAGTAACAGTGACTCTAGCATTTTGACCGGAATCTGTGTATACTTCTTCGAGATACTCTCAGGATGCCTGTTTTTTCTACAGATTCCGGGCAAACTGAGACTGAGTGCCACGTGAGATCCACCGTGGGAAACCCAAACCCCTCCCTGATATCCGACTTTTCCCATCTTGGCCACTTGAACATCTCGAACACTGTCCAGCGTCAACAACACCACCACCACCATGCTGTCGACACTCGGTCTCGGACTCACTGCCCTCCGCTCGGCTGTGCCGTCGTCCTCGCGCGCATTCTCCACAACGTCCGTCGCGCAGCTGCTCAAGTCGCACTCGGGCGCAAAGAAGCGGTTCCGTGTTACTGCTGGCGGTCTCGTGAGTTGTTTCGATAGCGGTCGCTCTTATGTCCGCTTCTGCGACCGCATCACCTCCTGTTCCTATATGAAGTCTCTGACAGACAGTGGAAGCGCGGCCAGTCGGGCAAGCAGCACCTCAACACCTCGTTCTCCGCGTCGCGCATCAACCGCCTCGCCAAGACCGTGTACGCCAACAAGGCCCAGGTAAGCAGTCGTGTCTTGTATACGCTGACGCCCCAGTCCAAGGTCCTCCGCCGGTTGCTGCCCGGGCGCGCTTAGAATGCATTAGAGATATTGATGACGCTGCTGACTCTGGCATCGAGGCTAAACTTGGAGGTCTATGGTCTTCGGGGCACGAGACTCACTGCGCCGACTCGGCCTGCTGTCTGACGCTCCGGACAACTGATCCGCATCAGCGCAAATCGGAAAGATGGACGTAGAGTTTACTCCACGAGATAACTTACCCGATTAATCTACCGTCTCTCACCTAAAAAGGTCGAGCTCGCTACTGCGCGCTCGTCCGACAACGACATGATTCGAACATGTGCTCCCGAAGGAAGTTGATTTCGAGTCAACCGCGTTAACCACTCCGCCACGTTGCCCATGAGAAAGATCGGCGGTGTGGTTGATCGGCGGAAAGGGTGGCAAGGGCATGTTGGCAGTGACGACACCCAGAACTGGAGTCGAAGCCACGGGTGTCTGCAGCCAACACTCGGCCCTTCCAGCTCCCCCAACCAACCCCGTCCTCTTGCCCGTACGCGAGCGGTCCAGCAATAACGCCGATCTTCCAGAGAGCCTTTGTGGTGTAGTCGTTATCATGCTCTCTTTGGGTCAGTTGTTAGCAACAGGCATTGGGAGCGGTCCTCGGTTCAAATCCGGGCAAGGGCCTCGTTTTTGCGGGTGCGGGAGACTCGGAACGGGTGTGGGCAGCTGGAAACTCGGCACTGCGCAGATGCTTGACGCCCCTCGTTGTCAGTTTGCGCTTGAGCTACGACTCGGACTCAGATGAGCTCTAGAGTGTTATGGTCCAGAAGCCTTTCCAGCTTACTCTTGAGCCGTTGGACCTCGTCCCTTGACGCTTCACGCTTCATCCTGCTCTGACACTACTCCGCCCTCCGCGCCTCGTCCCAAAAAGGTGGCTTGGGAGGAAGCTAATCCTCTCTTGACCAGAGTGGGATTCGAACCCACGTCCGAAGACTGCGGAGGTTGCTACACCTTAACACAGCGCCTTAGACCGCTCGGCCATCTCGCCGATTACGTAAATGTAGTCTGCAGCGTCGCCGCGGCGAGGAGCGTAATCTGGTGGTGAAGGAGCGCGCGGCGAGGGCAGCAGAAGGAGGATGGCACATTGGCTGATGGCGTACGTGGAAGACTTGAAGCCTTGGCTCCATTTCGCGCTCAGCCCGGCTCCGACCACCCCTTCGTCCGCTCTTGTGGTGTAGTGGCTATCATACTCTCTTAGGGTTACCGAGTGTATCTTAAGCTGGGAGTGGTCCTCGGTTCAAATCCGGGCAAGGGCCTTTTTGAAAGGCCTGTGGTTCTTATCTCGAAGCGAGGTGTGACGAATTGATCGAGGTCGATGAACGTGCGGTCATGTGGTTGTCATGAATGACTTCCTGGTCACGAGCGCCTTCTGACGGTAACGATGTTCCATATCCGACACAGACGCCTTCTATCTAACACAGACGCACACGTTCTCAATTTGATCGCAACAGTAATTGCACGATTGCATTCGCCTTCTACGCTACAAAAGGTGCTGCTCCAAGCCCTGCACATGTGCGAGATACTTTTCGCATACAACCTAACCAAAACCTCACAGCCGAGGGCGTGAGCAATGCCAGAATGGTGATATGATATTGACTAGATTAGAGAGAAAATGAGATGGTTTGTTGACAAAGAGTTCCGATGAGTCCAATGTGTGGTTTTTGTTGCAAATGGGGTATGATGATGCTGAGAAGAATGAGAAAGTCCGGGTGGCACGGACGTTGAGGCTTGATAGGCTACTTTTTGTAGCGTATCTTGCGGCGACGTCGCGGTGCGAGAAGTTTATACATCCACAGGGATGGTGTTCTCAATGTGGAGAGTCTTGTCCGAGATGGGGTGGGCGGGCGCCTTGTCCGACTTGCGCTTGATGATGCGCTTGACCCACTTGTAGAGCTCGGTGGCAGAGAGGTAGACGAGGATCATGCCAAAGACGATTCCCCACTCCCACTTGAGGCCGCCAATGAAGAAGACCCTGTCGTTGATGACGGGAATGTAGACAATGGGGAAGGTGGAGAGGGCGAGGACGACGACACACCAGAGGAGGACCTTGTTGTCGCGGAGGTTGACCTGGGCAATGCCGCGGTACATGTGCTTGCACTCGAGGGCGTGGATCATGAGGATAATGACAAGCGTGGCAAAGCAGGTGGAGCGGGCCTGGAAGACGGGGCTGCAGAGGTTGCTGCCGTTCTCGTCCGAGTGGTGCTTGTTGCAGTACTCGCCGAGGACGGGCTGGCCCGCGGGGATACGAGGCTCAAAGTAGCCCCAGAGGACAATGACAAAGTTGGTGAGAGCAAGCGCACCCATGAGGAAACCGTAGAACAGGAGGTCGACGTAAAACTCGAGGGTAAAGACGTGGCGGAACTGGTCGGGCATGAGCGCCATGGCGTCGGGGGCGGTAGGCTCAAGACCGAGAGCAAGAGCGGGGGGTCCAGCGGCAAGCGTGTTGATCCAGAGGGCGGCAACGGGCGAGAGGGGGAAGACGGACTGGCCAGTCGAGTCCTTGAACGCGAGACCGATCATGATGACAACAATCTCCGCCAGGTTACCAGACAGCAGGTAGAGGAGGAACTTTGCGAGGTTCTTGAACACGGAGCGGCCCTTGCGGATGGCGCGGATGGCAGAGGCAAAGTTGTCGTCGGTGAGGACGATACGCGCGGCCTGCTTGGCGACGTCGGAACCAGTACCCATGGCGACACCGACATCCGCGCGCTTGAGAGCGGGCGAGTCGTTGACACCGTCACCGGTCATGACAGTAGCCTGCTTGCGGCGGTGGATGGCGTCGACCATGCGGACCTTGGTCTCGGGGGCACAGCGGGCGACAACAAGGGGAAGGTCCTCGAGAGCGTCGACCTCGTCGTTGGAGAGAGCGTCAAACTGCTGGCCAGTCATGACGGCCGAGGGAGGGTACGAACGCTCGAGGATCCCAATCTGAAGAGCAATGGCAGTAGCGGTAGCGGGGTGGTCACCAGTAAGCATGCGGGGAGTGATACCGGCACGGTAGCAGTCGGCAACAGCGCCGCGCGACTCTTTGCGGGGAGGGTCAAAGATACCGGCAAGACCAAGGAAGCTAAAGCCAGTCTCAAAGTCGTCGCGGGCCATCTTTTTAATCTTGTCCTCGTCCTCGATGCGCTCGTACTTGCCGCAGAGGGCAAGGACACGGAGACCGTAGGAAGCCAGCGCGTCAATCTTGTTCATAATCTCGGTGCGGCGCTCCTCGGTGAGGGGCTGGTCGCGAACGTGGGTGCAGCGGTCGAGAACGCGCTCGACGGCGCCCTTGAGGAGACAAATGACCTGGGGCTTGGCGCCGTCGTCGCCGTGGGGCGAGAAGCGGTAGGCAATCGACATGCGCTTGACGGTAGAGTCGAAAGGGTGCTCGACAATCTGGGTGTAGAATCCGTGGGCGGGGTCGCGGTGAACAATAGACGAGCGGCGAGAGGTGATGGGCTGGAGCGCGGCACCCGAGGTGGACGCCTTGGCGTGGTTGTGGGTGAGGAGGGGCTTGCCGAAACCAAACTTGTGCGCGGCGACCTGGAGGGCGACCTCGGTGGGGTCACCGTTGGCCTCCCATCCCTCGTCGTTCTGGGGGCGGGTAAGAGTAGCCTGGTTGCAGAGCGAAGTGCAGAGAACAAGCTCGCGGAGACCACCCTCCATGCGGTTAATGTCGACATAGTTGTCGTCGTCGGTGCCGGTAGGGCGCTGGTTGAGATCAAGAGTGCCGTTGGGGACAAGAGGGTTGACGTCGACGTAAATGTCACCGCGGGGGTAGAAGGGGTCGGATCCGGTCTCGAGCGAGTAGGTCTGGCCAGTCTTGGTATCGGTGGGCGCAGACTCGCCGTCGCGCGAGTCGAGAGCGGGGACCCAGATCTTTTTGACGACCATGCGGCCGACGGTAAGAGTACCAGTCTTGTCCGAGCAGACATTGTCAACGGCGGCGAGAGCCTCAATGGCGTCCATGCGACGGACTAGCGCATTGCGCTTGGCAAGGTCGGTGGACGCACGGGCGAGGGTGAGCGAGACGACAGCAATAAGCGAGGCGGGGAGAATCGAGACGGCGGCGGCGACGGCATAAGTCGCAATCGACATGGGAACGTTGACAAACTTGGTCGAGGCGACGACAATAATAGCAAGCACAATGGCGGCGCCAAGAAGAGTGTACGCGAGCGAGTTGAGCTTGATCTGGAGCGGGGTGGTGTCGGCGAGACCGAGGGCGACCTTGGTCTTGTACCAGAAGCGCTTGAAACCAGTCTCGGTGCGCTCGGCCTTGTTCTGGAGAGCAGAGGCAATCTTGCCAATCTCAGTGTCCATGCCAGTGTAGGTGACGACGGCGAATCCACGGCCCTTGGTGATCTGGGCGCCGGAGAAGACCATTGACACACGGTCACCAACGGGGCAGTTCTCCTCGTACACGGGCTCGGACTGCTTGGCGACGGGAAGCGATTCACCAGTGAGGAAGGCCTCGTCGGCCTCGAGGTTGGAGACGCCGTCGAGGACACGGCCGTCGGCAGGCACAATGTCACCGTTCTTGAGCAGGATAATGTCTCCGGGGACGACATCGTCGACGGCAATGGTCTTGGTTACGGGCTGGGTAGAGTTGTAGCGGACGACAGTGGCCTGGGGGGCGCCGACGCTCTCGAGCGAGGCGACGGTCTTTTCAGCCTCCCACTCGGTGTAGGTGCCGACGGCAACGTTGAGAACAACGAGCGCGGCAATGACACCACCAGAGATCCAGTCCAGAGTACCAAAAGAAACGGCCATGGCGGCGACTAGATATTAGCGTCTGTGCGGACAATCCGGTACTCACTCAGAACGAGCGTCATGGCGTTGGCGACCTGCCTGCCGCAAATCTTGAGAAGACTGGGCTTGGGAGGGGGCTTGAGACGGTTGGGGCCATACTGCTCGAGGCGGCGGACAGCCTCCTCGTCGCTGAGGCCGCGAACGGGGTCATTGACACCAAGGGCCTCGAGGACCTTTGTGGCGGGGACGGTGTGGGGGGCAAACGGCAGCCCGTTGCCGACGACAGTAGTGGCCGTGGTGGCGGAGCGGGGGAGGCCGAGGGTCGACTCGGTCTCGTTGCGCGGAAGCTGCTTGTTGTCGTCGTTGAGCGTGAGAGCCGGGGGTGTGCTCTTCTCGGCGAACGCTGTCATATCTTGTCGTGTCCTTGTTGTTGTTGAAGGCTATCAGGGAGGTTGAGGTTGAAAGTTGTGTGTGGCTAGTCAAGATACCATTTGCGGTTGGGACTGTTTCCCAACGTGTGATTAGTTTATGGAGAACGTCAAGTGACATTTGCCAAGGGGCTACTTATATATGCACGCATCTCGACGGGGCGCCGGTGGCCGGCGTAACCACCCGGGACTTGTCCGATGACTGACGACGAGAGATCGTGCGAGACAATGGTGTAAGCACAGTTTCTGCACAGTTCTCGACAACAAAGATAAAACCTCTGCTCGCAGGCGTCCAAGCCACAAGTCGCCCCAAGTCTCGGCTTCCTCGGCGTCCCCCCAGTACGCAGCTCCACAGGGCATGCCAAGCAATGCGACCAGTGGCGCCAAGATTACCGAACATGTCGTTCTAAACGTGTGTGGTCTGCAGAGCCACACAGAGTGCACCAAAATCTTGCCCACAGCCAAGGTGTCGCTTTTGCCCCGTCCCTGGCTGGTCTTGGCGCCGCTTGGCAACACTCCGCCCACACGGCCCACACGGGCCCACACGTTGGTCATGCTCCGTCGTTTCGGCGTACCACCTGAGCTTGGAGTTCTCCAGCCCTGACGCCGAAAATGGGGGTTAAGCGGGGAAATTACGTCACACGTTGCTGGTCGCGGGGCTTGTTATCGTTCAATAGAGTCCAGTCAATAAATAGAACACGGCAGAAGCTGCAGAGTGTTGCAGAATCTGCAGAGTCTCGCTTACAAAGGCGCATGCATGTGCATGGGGATCACGTTCCGCAGCGTCTACATGCCAAGTAAAAAAATACAGTTGATATGGCCGATGCGCGGGACGCGGCTGATTTGTGCAAGATAGCAGATTATCAGTGCCAAGCCTTTTACCGAAATTTTTGCCAAGGAGCTAATGCCTCGGCAGGCACACACTTTCTCGTGATGAGTTTCTCACCACCGCCGCCCGGTGACGCCGCGGGTGTATGCCTGCGGCGCGGGTGGTACGCGCCGAGACTAGCCGCTGGTGGGCCGCAGGCAAACAATGCCGGGGTTCACACGCACACGCAATCTGCTTATCTCATCATCGTAGGATAAGGCCAGAGCCGACGGTGCCGAGCGCGACCGGCGCGATCGGGCTCGCCACCTGCCACCTCGGCGCCGCGGGCCGATACAACGCCAGCCCGAGGCTCGGCGACGGAGGCGACGAGGACATTAAAAAGGAAAAGTCGCTATCAGACATTGGAGACGTCGGGAACATGTCGCTGACCGAGGCCGAGGATGTGCGGGAAAAGTGTCGCGGAGAGTCTTGTGTAGTGTTGTGGATGACACTATTGTCGTGCTCAACGTTGGTGGCCGGCATTGACCTCGTCTGGTGGAACAGCCACACGTCCGACTCCGAGATGCGGGGCCGGGTGGCATTCCTCGGCATGCGCTTGGCATGTGTCGGGCCATTCACGGCTCGAGGACTTATCGGCGTCGACGCAGCCTCGGCGATATCCTGAATAAGAACTGGGTCGCTTGGCTGGGGATCGGCGCCATCTGCGCACGCGACCAGTGTGGTGGCCGAGAGTCTTCCAGCCTCGAGTCTGGACCGGATCTTGCGCTGGGCGGGAGGGTTACATGTGGCAATCACATGCGCCGCACGCTTGGAATCCTTGGGCTTCTTGGTGTTTGTTACAGGCACGGCGCCTTCTGGCTTGTCCAAGGTCTTGATTCTCTTGGCGGTCAGAGGGGCGTGGGGCACCAGACGAGGTGCGTGATCAGCTGCAATCGTTGCGATCAATGTGGGCGACGGCGCGGCGGCAAGCGCCTGTTCATAGTAGAAACGAAGAACATCCGCTTCGGATAGGCGGTCCGCCTCGGCGGTTACGGTCTCTCGTTTAGAAGGGGTCGGCGATATTGATGGCGCAATCGTTGGAAACACACGTGTAGCTGCCTTTGCCGACCCGCCCTGCTCTCGCTTCCGCCGCCGCCGGTCGGCAGATATCAACCGCGTGACAGCCGGCGACTTGAGTGGCACAATCCCGATTAGGAGTAGCTGATCGGCGGGGGTGTTGCTGAGATTGAAGTGGCTTGGAGGTGGAACGTTTGGCTTGCGCTTCTTATGAGGAGTGGCCGGAGCTGGGGTAAGCTGAGTGATGAGGCAGGGCTTACCTGGATCGGGCACCTCCACTCTGGTCTCAATCATCTTGGGCGCGGGCTTGCGCTTGCTCACAGCCTCCGGTACTACAGGCTCGGGCCTGCCGGTAGGCACCAGTGCAGCTTCGAAACTTGAGCTGCTCAGGCCCTTGCGTTCTGTTGTCAGCGTCGCCGGCGACACCAACCTACTGCTCAATGTTGCCCCACCAGGCGGCGCAAAGTTTGGCACGACGGGCACATCGTCCGACAAAAAGCTCGGGATCGGGAACGACAACGCGCCGAGCTCATCAGCAGTGATGCCAAACCAGGGGTCGAACAGAGCGGCGGACAGGTCGTCGTTGGGGCCGACCGTGTTGGGAGGGAGAGCCGAGCCCGAGTCGAGCTGTCCGCACATGTACCGCTGATGGAACGAGTACATGTCCGCTTCGGACAGCCCCGCCTGCGATGTGTATCCATCGTTGCGCCTTGCCATGTCGACTTGAGGATGGGGGATGTGGGTTGATGTTGTTGTTGACAGGTGGCAGCGCGTCATACATTACCCGGATGTTGTTGGGTGGCAACGAGGCTCGAGTTGGATTGGCTGAGGCGTGGAATGTTGGCGATGGATGCAAGCGGGATGTTAGTTAGTGTAGTTGATGTTTTAGTGCAAGTTGCTATCGGGATTATTATTAGTTTCCAGTTTCGATAATCAGAAAAAGAAAATGGTTAAATGGGGGGCATTAGAATTTACAGGCACGGATTAATGAGAATGACTATGATAGAGTGGCAGTGTGGCATCCTCGAGCGCTGTCATAAGATGCGAGGGGAGTGCAGCGGCGGAGGCGTGTTATACATGTGCTCTCCCACATTTGCTGCAGTCTGAAGCCTCTCTCGCCAGCGAGTACAGGACCAATGAAGCTCACGCGACCATCCCTGCAAGGTTAGGCGCTCAGGATCGGTGCGACCTTGCCCCTGCCTCTCATCCGCTCTGAACACGTCCCTTCTCTCAGCTTCTAGATTCTTGGCAGAGTCAAAGGCGAGTCTCCTGCAAGGGAAGCGAGCACACCACCCAGGGAGGCAGCCACACGAAGCGAGCTGTGTCGTCAACAACACTGCGATTGGCTGGGACACCGGCGATCGTCGTATTGGTCGAAGCTGCCGCAGCCATCCATGCGGCTCGGCCCGACAGTCAGACGACTCGACGCTCAAGCCTTCACAGGCATGTCCATACCGCACGTGCGCGGGCATGTGCGCGTTTCATCTCGGCCACAGACGCAGGGAGCACCATTGCGGATCTCCAAAAGCCAGAAGCCGATTGGAACCGAGAGATTACGGACCAAAGCGTCTGCCGAGATACCGATGTGGGTGCTTGTGCGTACTGCCAAGGGCGCATGAACCGCTGCTCGGTCTACTTGGCGGCAGTGAACTTTGCAACCAATCGGGACCAGTGGTTATTGTTCGAGGCCTGCTTGTCGATCTCACGACGTCGATGCACAAGTTCTCGGTTGAAGACTCGGCACAATGGAACGGGAGCTCCCTGTGCAGTCAATAAACTGGCTGTCAGTAGACTACGTTCTCCAAAGTCTCTGTCTCTAGTTAGGACAGTCGGAGGAGGTCTGGCGGTTGTTCACAGAGTCGTTTTGTGCACACAAGACTCGCACTTAACTTGCTAGTTGGCCGCGGCTGCACTCTTAGAGATATTGTCTCGGTGACCCAGCTGCTCAACGTCCTTGGCCGAGTCCCGACTGTTCTGGGCAGGACCCGGCCTAAGCGGCAGATCTACTTCTCCCATACGAAAGCCGAGCTTCAAGGTGCGAGTTCAGCACACTACTGCATCGAGCCTGTGTTATCGCGGCCAGCTCCCATCCACCGGAGGCTGTCCTTGATAACGATGAGCCTAAGACTGCGCCTCCGAGTCTGAACGATCTTGGGGCATAGATCGCGGCTCTATTGCGAGCTAGAGATCTGGTAGGAACAGCACTGAGGCTATTCTCGTACCATCAGCCACCGCCCAGCTCCGGCGTCTGCGACCGGCAATCAAGGCGATGAGATCG
This sequence comes from Apiotrichum gracile, assembly GCA_001600335.1. Lineage (NCBI taxonomy): Eukaryota > Fungi > Basidiomycota > Tremellomycetes > Trichosporonales > Trichosporonaceae > Apiotrichum > Apiotrichum gracile. The sequence continues at coordinate 4,829,435 of BCJO01000002.1, read as the reverse complement.
TGCCGGCGACGTTCCTGTTTGAGCTGCAGCCAGCAGTCTACAACCAATCGATGACAAGTTGGACCATGCTTTCAAACCGTGTATCCCGCTCAGCCTCTGAGCTTGCCCGCTCGCCATTGTTACATTACATCACCTCTCCGTCAGCCCTGGCAGATTGGACGGCCGTTTACGTTGCCAGCACCGCCGCCGGGCGGGTTTCACCGGCTGCACCCCTCGGATTCTGGATTCCGCGCGAGATTAGCATACAAGGAACGGCGTATCGAGTGCATCTCGAGGCGGCGAGCACAGACACCGGATGTGCATGAGAGGCACTCACTCCATACCCCGGAGGCCACCGTTTCGTGTCAGTGTAACATGTTACAGGATAAAGCAGTAAGAAGCAAGCAGGCTGTCAAAAGTGTGCAGGAGTGGGGGGTTTGGCCGTAATGTGTACGTCAGAATAGGGTTGCCTCTTTGGTAGCCATTCCCATTTACACTGCAACCACCTGACCCCGGAGCCTGTCGACTTGAGACTATCACCGGTGTCTAGGTTATACTTTTGTCATCTCATCGTCATCTGCGCTTGGCGACGGCGGCACTCGTCGCTCCGTCGCTCGCCGTCGCCTGGCCACTGACGTTTAGCTCATCTGTTGTCAGAGCGGTGAGGCAGGATAAACACAGGCACCAACAACCGTGCGATTCAGATCCACACCGAGGGCACTGGCGACAATGTCCGCGGCACCGGTGTCAAGTTTACGGACGGAAACAACCAGTGGAACGCGTGGGTCAACAAGGACGTGATTGTGGCGGCTGGCGCGATTGCCACCCCGCAGCTCTTGCAGCTCTCGGGTATCGGCGAAAAGGCCCACCTCGAGTCGCTCGGCATCAACACGGTCATTGACCTCCCCGGCGTCGGCAAGAACCTCCAGGAGCAGACGATGAGCATTGTCGGCTGGAACCCAAAGGCGACTGAAGACATCAACACGCTGTCCGACGTCATTGCGTACCCGGACATGAAGGCGCTGTTTGCCGACGAGGCCTCGACCATCGCCAGCATGATCCAAGACAACGTCGAGCAGTACGCCTCGGACGCGGTGGCTGCTGGCGCGGTCGTGAGCCAGGGCGCTGGCGAGTACCTGCTCAAATCCCAAGCAAACCTCATGATCAGCAAGGGCGTCGGACTGCTCGAGCTCTTCTTTGACAGCGGCGGATACAAGATCAACGCCTGGAACCTGCTTCCCTTTGCCCGCGGCAGTGTCAGCATTACCAGCACCGACTACAACACGCCCCCGCGTCTCGACACGCGCTCGTTTGCTGCCGAGGTCGACAAGAAGATCCAGATTCAGGGTGCCCGCATGGCCCGCCAGATCTTCAAGAGCGCCCCGCTCCGCAACATGGTCAAACGAAGAGTCGCAGCCTGCGGACCAGGTCCCCGACGACGGCAATGGCGGCAGTGACGAGAGCTGGTGGAACTGGATCTCTGACAGCTGGCTCTCGGTCAACCACCCCATCGGCACCTGCTCCATGATGCTCAAAGATCACGGCGGCGTCGTCGACAGCAACCTCCGTGTCTACCACAGCAGCAACATTCGCATCGTCGACGCGTCGGTCCTCCCCTTCCAGCTCAGCGCGCATCTCAGCGCCACCCTCTACGGCCTCGCCGAGAACGCCGCGGACATTATCAAGGCCGGCCAGTAGAACTATGCCAGTAGACTTTCGGACAATTAGGACAATACTTGTATCTATAGCAGCAATCTAATGCATACACACATGTCATCACTTCTTCTCCTTGTCGTCGCTCTTGTTCTCCTCGAGACTCATTGCAATGGCGCGGGCAATGGCAGCCTCCTCGTCGTCGTCGTCGTCCTCGGCCATGAGAATGTCGTGCTCGTCGGGGTTCTCGCCGCGCGAAAGCGCCATGGCACGGGCAAGCATCGCCTCCTCGTCGTCGTCCATGTACTCGTCGTCGTCGTCGTCGTCGCCAGGTGCGCCAATTGACGGGTCATTGGCGTTGATGAGGGGCTGAGTCTCGGCGTCAATGAATCCGTCTCGGCGTCCGGCCTCGGGGTGGGCTGGAACGGGGACGTCTTTTGCGAGCGAGCCAACGTCAACCGCAACAGACGGGACAGTCGAGTCGGACACGGGAGCAGCGGGACCAGACGCGGCGTTTGCACTAGAGTCGCCTCCACGCTCGCGGGCTTCCCTCTCCTGCGCCTCCTGCAGCGACATGCGCAGAGCCATGGCGAGCTCGGGATCAGAGGTCTCAAAGTCGTCCATCCCGCCGCCCATGTCGCCGCCACCAGACGCGCCAGGCTGCTCGGGGTCGAAGAGAATCGGCGACTGTTGGATAATATCGGAGAGAAGGTGTGGTCCTGGTGCGACCGAAACAAGGTGCCTAACGTCAGACGCGTACGGTACTGTATACTCACGACTCTCCCGCTCCGGCAGCCTCGACGAGCGCATTCAGCTTGTCGTCGTTGGCCATGCCCTCGTCTCCAAACGTGACAATGTCGATGAGCACATTGTTCTTGCGCAGACGCTTGCCCAGCTTGACGAGCTCCTCCTTGGAGTCGTCGATGGGCGATCCGACAAAGATGACGACACGCTGGCGCTGGTTCTTGTTCTCGCGGTGCTTGAGCGCAAGCTGAGCGACCTGGATCGAGGTGATGATGTCCGAGACGCCGCCGATCGAGGCCCTGCCGAGCGCGCTCAGGAGCTTGCCAATGTCGTTGGTGGGGGTAACGAGGAGGGAAGGCCTGTTGTCAGCGAGTTTAGGTATTCAGCTGCTCACGACTTTCCGGCCATGGTCATCAGGCCGACGGCAGACTCGGGGTTGGCGTCCGTCTTGGCGGTGAAGACGGTGGAGACGGCCTGCGCCTGCGCCTGGAAGCGTGTTGGTGTGTAGTCACCATTCCTGAGAGTCAGTTGTTGTTGTCAGCGGTTAGCTGTGCGTACCGCATGTACTCGGAGTTGTCGAGCCTGAGAGTTAGCGTGATACGGCTTGGAGAACTTACACGAGCATACACGACTCGAGCGGCATGATGAATGATCTATTGTTGTTGTTGATGAAAGCACAGTGAACGATGACGAGCAAGATGGGTTGGACAACGACGCGCAACTGTGCGGTGCAGGCAACGTACAGTGTACGGTGGTTGCTATGGTGGTATCGTCATAGAGCCTAAAGGGCCACGTGGACAAGTGCCACATGTGGAATTTCCGCGTAATCGAGGATGGGTGGAGGGTAGGTTGGTGGAGGGAATGCAATTGAATCGATTGGAATCAACGTCGGGACGCGAGTATAGACAACTGTGCATGGAGAGGTAGACACGCACAGTCCATGTCTGCGTAGACGTGTATTTGTGTGCATCAGTCGCAAGTGGCGTATCCGGTGTGACGGGGATCAAGTCGCGAGTACGAGTACATAGCTGCGGTTGCGGTCGTATTGTGGCACTTGCTGCGCCTTGTTCTGAGCTTGGCTCTCTTCACATTGTCCCACTGGGTGGACACTTGCTCGTGCACCGGGCTCACATAGAGTACTATAGCAGCAGCCAATATGTCATTCCCATACAAACGCAACACGCAATACGTACGTAGAGCGCATTCTAGCGATCTGGCTCCTCTCGCGTCCAGCCATTCCCTGAATACTTCTAGAGTGCTCCCCATCGCAACCCCTTCATCCTCTTCACCCCCTCGTCTCTACAATCCCAGTGTGGCACTTTTACTCGTTGCCACAAACGTATGCATGGCTGGTCACATTCAAGGAGCATGCCACTGCCACTACTGCTGCTCGCTCCTGTTCCATTCCGGCATTCTGGCTGGCCCCGCTCCATCATACCCTTCTATTGTGCATATCAGCGTATAAGCTCATTAACTGGGAGGACCGAATAAGCGCCGACCCGAGCGAGACCAATCGACCAGCCAGGAGAGCGTGGAGGAGCCAGCGCGAGACAGCCCAGCCAGCCCAGCCAGCGCGCCCACGCCCAGGGATGCCCCAAGCGTCACCGCCCCSCCCCCCCCCCCCCTCGTATCCCTTGCCCTTGGCTCAATGGCCCAAGAGGACACAATTGGGCAAGTGCCTCCGCGGGTCTAGCGCCAGCGCATCGTCGTATCCTCTCTCCCACACACGCACTCGGCCCACACCCCACTGGCCCACTCCCACCACTCCCACCACCACTCACTCTCGCTACCTCATCATCCACCTCTCTTTATATCTCCTTTCTCCTCTCTCTCATCTCAAACCAACCCATCCATCGAATCCAGCAGGCTAGACGCCAGCTTATATCTCTCCCTTTCTCTCTTTACACCACCAACAAATAGGTAAGCATCTGACCCGTTGCTCACGATGCCACGTCGTCCCGCGTCGCTCGCCGTATCTGCGATCGCGCAAAGCAGGCAAGCAAGAATACGACGTGGAGGCCGCATCCCGCTGTACATCCCGCTGCTGCGCGCCGCTGCATCCCGCTGCATCCTTCGCCGCTGCATCCTTTGTACAGATGGATACTGCGGCGCGAGTCACTGCTGGCCAATTCGTGGATCATGCTCATCTGCGCGGCTGCGCAGTCGCGGGGGCGGTGTCGGCTTTCTTGCGCCTAGAGACCTGTGTCAAGAGGACAACTAGGCCGCAGTCTTCTGTGCCACTTGTGGCACATCCAGCGCTCCACTTGCGCGTCGTTTCATACACTCTTTTCTGTTATCAAGTGCTGACCACGTCCTTTTTTCTCTTCTTGCCGACATTAGACTATCACCATGTAAGTACCGATCGACCTCGCCCCGATCTGTGATCTTTTTGCTGACTCTTTTACAGGGAGGACGAGGGTGTGTACTGCCGCTCAAGCCCTGATGGCTCCAACTAACCCACAGTCGCTGCTCTTGTTCTTGACAACGGTTCGGGCATGTGCAAGGCCGGCTTTGCCGGTGACGATGCTCCCCGCGCCGTTTTCCCCTCCATCGTTGGCCGTCCCCGTCACCAGGGTGTCATGGTCGGCATGGGCCAGAAGGACTCCTACGTTGGGTACGTTTAAGAGTCTTTGTTCTAAGCTCATTTTCAGTGACGAGGCCCAGTCCAAGCGTGGTATCCTCACCCTCAAGTACCCTATTGAGCACGGTATCGTTACCAACTGGGACGACATGGAGAAGATCTGGCACCACACCTTCTACAACGAGCTCCGTGTCGCCCCCGAGGAGCACCCCGTTCTCCTTACCGAGGCTCCCCTCAACCCCAAGCAGAACCGTGAGAAGATGACCCAGATCATGTTCGAGACCTTCAACGCCCCCGCGTTCTACGTCTCGATCCAGGCCGTCCTTTCGCTCTACGCCTCGGGTCGTACCACTGGTATCGTCCTCGACTCGGGAGACGGTGTTACCCACACTGTCCCCATTTACGAGGGTTTCTCGCTCCCCCACGCCATTCTCCGTCTCGACCTTGCCGGTCGTGACCTCACCGACTACCTCGTCAAGATCCTCCTCGAGCGTGGTTACCCCTTCACCACCTCGGCCGAGCGTGAAATCGTCCGTGACATCAAGGAGAAGCTCTGCTACGTCGCCCTCGACTTTGAGCAGGAGCTCCAGACCGCTGCCCAGTCGTCGCAGCTCGAGAAGTCGTACGAGCTTCCCGACGGCCAGGTCATCACCATTGGCAACGAGCGCTTCCGCTGCCCCGAGGCTCTCTTCCAGCCCTCGTTCCTCGGCCTCGAGTCTGCCGGTATCCACGAGACCACCTACAACTCGATCATGAAGTGTGACCTCGACATCCGTAAGGACCTCTACTCGAACATTGTCCTCTCGGGCGGCACCACCATGTACAACGGTATCGCCGACCGCATGCAGAAGGAGATCACCGCCCTCGCCCCCTCGTCGATGAAGATCAAGATTGTTGCTCCTCCGTAAGTGTAGAGCTCGAGGCTTTGCTAACAGCACAGCGAGCGCAAGTACTCGGTCTGGATCGGTGGTTCCATTCTCGGTGAGTTCAGGGTTCAGGGTCAGGGTACACGTGGCGGTGTCTGTCCTCAAGGACAGAGGCTGTTTGTGTGGCACCTGGCCCTCCACCACGACTTTGACAAAGCTCTTACTGACCAACAACAGCTTCGCTTTCTACCTTCCAGCAGATGTGGATCAGTGCGATATGGAGGGTGAACTAATGCTAACTTTCACAGGCAAGCAAGAGTACGACGAGGCTGGACCCTCCATCGTCCACCGCAAGTGCTTCTAAGCGCTTCCGCCATAAGTATTTCTGTAGCGCCAAAGCGCGGCAGAGTAACTTCCAAAGGCCCCGCTTCTCTCGCACAAGAGCTCGAAAGTTTGAGAGAAGGGATGGTACATAGCGATGATGATGAAATGAGATGGTCTAAAATCAACTGTGGCATTGTTTTGACTTTGGTTGGGAGGACGGCGCGACGGAATAACCCAGGATCGGCTTGTTGCTACTTTTGCGCTGTTGGACAGACTCGGTCACTGATAGGACACAGAGCCGACCTCGGGACCCATACAGGCAACGGTGATATCATCGGAGACTTTGGTAATGTACTTCATGCTTCATTCTGTCATGTACGGCCTACAAGACTGGTTTCCTCCCATTGTGTTATCACTCCCTTTCCTAGTAGCACATGTAACCACCGTCAATGTTCCAGGTCGCGCCCGTGACAAAGCTCGCCTCCTCGGAGCACATGAATACAATCACGTCGGCAATCTCCTCGGGGATGCCGCCGCGTGCCATGGGCGTGCGGTCGGGCTGCGTGCCCCACGTGTAGATCGGGTTGGCGGTGGCGCTTTGCGTCATCTGCGTGTCAGCGAGGGTGTTGGGCGAGGGAAATGGGTGCGATGCAGGTGTAGGGTACAAATGCCGAGGGGACTCACAGGCGTGTTGATCCATCCGGGCGCGACGCAGTTGCTGCACTGTTAGCCGGCACTTTACGCAAGCACACATTCACTCACATGCGGATGCCCCTGGCGGCGTACTCGAGGGTGGCCGACTTGGCGAGACCCATGACGGCGTGCTTGGATGCGACGTAGGCTGCGCAGTGGGGAAGACCGACCTGACCAGCAAGCGAGGCAATGTTGACGATCGCGCCGCGCTGCTTGCGCCTCTCGTCCTTGAAGCTAGGCGTCAGCCTGTTCGTGTATACTACTCACCCCGTGTACTCCTGCCCCTCCATGACCTTTAGCTCCTCACGCATGCACAAAAACACGCCGCGCTCGTTGACGCCGATCGTCTTGTCCCAGATCTCGCTGGTAAACTCGCTCCAGGGTGCGCCGTTTGCGACGCCCGCGCAGTTGACGGCATAGTCGATGCGGCCAAACTTGTTCACGGTCGCCGCGACGAGCGCGACGACCTCCTCTTCGTTGGCGACGTTGCACGTCTGCACCAGCGCATCGAGACCCGAGTACTCCTTGGAAAGCGGCGCGATAATGTCCGCGAGGTTGGGCGCAACGTCCGCAATGGCCACCTTGCGCACGCCCTTTGCGAGGAACGCCTTGACTGTCGCGAGTCCGATCTGCTGTCAGAGTATGCTTGCGTTGTTCTACGCACGCCACTGGAGCCGCCGGTGATGAGCAGTACGCCGTCCATGATGAGTGTGAGTGAGAAGCGTTGGGGACTCTCACCCGCCGCATTTGTTTATAACCGGTGGAACAATGGTTGAGCTAACGTCACATGACGCCTAGTGGGCAGCGGTATTCGGCCACTCGAGACACACCGTCGCTCCTCGCCGAATCCACGCGTCGCGTTGCTTGGGACGGGCATGCATGGACACGCTCGCCCGAATCCCCAATCTATGCATCTGAATGAAAGCAACAGAAACCTGGCTTCCGAGTGGCATCCATTCTACAGATGCTACCTAGTACGGGAACACGTCCTTGAGCCCCGCCAGCGTGTCATTCACGATATCGTCAAACGTACCCACCGCCCATGGCGCGGATCGCACCATGTTGAGCGCACGGCGCACGTCGTCGCACAGCCTGCGGGCCGCCGCCTTGCTCGACGCCTCGGCGAGCTTCTTCTGCAGGCCCACCTCGCCGTGTTCCCTAAAGAGCACCTCCTTGACACTCTGGGCGGCCGAGGTGGCCTCAAACGACGTGGAAATATCTGCCTTGTTGTTCTGTTGTCAGCGCGAGATGCCACGACTACTCACCCTCGCAATCGCATTCAGCACATTCTCAAACGCCTGGTCCATGACCATGCGATAGCTCTCCGCAAACGTGCGCGGCGGGTTGATCGGCGCGCCGAGGTCGAGGCGGCGGTTGGACACGTTGAGCTGCACCCAGTTGTCCGACTTGGATTTGAAAATTTCGTTTGACTGGGGCATGTCGTTTCCGGTTACCGTGTTGACAGTGGAGGAGACGTGGGAGGGCACCGGCGTGTGGGCAGAGTAGTTTTGCTGGCCATACTGCTGGCCATACTGCTGGCCGTACTGTTGACCTTGCTGCTGCTGCTGCTGGCCCTGCGGAGAGTACGGCGACGAGCCTGTCGGCGAGAACGGGTCGAACGCGCTGTATCCCTGCTGCGCCGCGGCGGCCGTCTGCTGGTGTGCGTGAGATGGCAGGCGCGCGCCCATGTCCATGCCCTGCTGCCAGCCTTGCCCTTGTCCACCCATGCCGCCCATACCACTCTGCCCGGCTCCCATGCCGCCCATCCCCTGCTGCCCACTCATCCCCTGGCCGTTCCACTGCTGCGCCTGCATTCCGTACGACTCCTGCGGGGACAGAGGCGACGGCTGTGGCGTCTGCTGGGCGTATCCCTGCCCCTGCTGCCCCCACTGCTGCTGCGGCTGCGCCTGGTAGCCGGTCGTCATGGGCTGCTGGTATCCATGCTGCGTCGGGGACAGTGACGACTGGAATCCTCCCTGGAAGCCGGTCTGGATGCTCTGCAGGCCTTGCGGCTGATACGACTGTTGGGCATACGAGTTGTTCGGGTTCGTGTTCTGCGGGGCAAAAGGGTTATTTGAGCCTGCGTGTGACGGCGAGTTTTGCTGCTGCTGCTGGAGGTGCTGTTGCGGCTGGTATTGCTGCTGCTGCTGCTGCTGCTGCTGCTGGTTACCGGGGCCTGTTGGCGACTGCCCGGGCCGCCAGAAGCCTTCGAGCTGGTTCAGCTGGTCAATGTTGGGGTACCGGTCGGCCATGGCGAGTGACGACTGTGAGTTAGCCTTGGGCTGGTCTGTTCACTCACAGAAAGGAGAGATGGAGAGGATGAGAGAGTAAACGAGATGGAGATGCCAAAGACTCAACATTTCGATGAGCTCACTTTCAATCGGACACCATAGCCGACGACGTCATGCTTCGCCGCCCAGCACCGCCCTGCCATGCAAGAATCGCGTGGTCCAACCAAATGTCTCCGCTCGGACCCGAGTCGCAAACAGTTGCTCAAATAAACTGATAGCGAGAAGCGGACTCTGCAGCCGCCGATCTATGCCGCATCTCCCTCCGCAAGCTTGCATAAGCCATCAGTGGCACAGGCGGATCTCCGTCTCCCCTAACTTGGCAGCGACGCCGGCGAGTCGTCCCGCAGCATGGCGGACATGTAAAGACTGACAGACCCTTGCGAGCATCCAAGCACACCCGACTCGGAGACTTGCAGGTCGCGCAGCCGGCCAGACCCGGCCTCTGCCGCGTCGAGCCCTGAAAATGAGACCATGAAACCCAAGATTTATAACCAAAGATACCTTTGTTGTTGCTCTTTTCGCTCGGCTCTCGCTCGTCCGATCGGTGTTCTGAACAGACCGCCGCGCTCCTCGTCTCTCACTCGTCGACATCTGCACAAGCCGCGCGGCCCGGGCCTGCTGGTGTGATTTATTTTGGATCAGAGCTACGCTCGTACCTCGGCAACCCGGCCATTTAAAGCGAGTCGAGTCGAGTCTCGATATCCCCATAACAGTAATACACTCTCTAGAACACCATGGACGAGAAGCGGATAGCAGAGTCCAGTAACGGGACCGACACGGACCCGCGGCCCGACGTCAAAAGCGCCAAAATCATGGGCGAGGACCGCGAGCTGCTCGATCCCGACAATCTCGCAAACTACGAGATTGACCCCGCCGAGACGCGCACTCTGCTGCGCACCCTCGACTGGCATATTGCGCCAGTCTGCATGATATTGTACCTCATCGCGTTCCTTGACAGGTCCAATATTGGTAAGCAAAGACACACGTATTGAGCTCACTCTCAGGAAATGCAGCCGTCGGCGGCATGGTCAAGGACCTGAACCTCCCGTGGAACGGGCTCTCGGTCGCGACGAGTGTCATGTATGTGACCTACTGTCTCGGCGAGGTGCCGTTTACGATGCTGCTGCGGACACTCCGGCCTTCACGTCTCATCCCGGCTTGCACAATCGTCTGGGGTTTTGTCGTGCTCGGCAACGGCTTTGCGCAAAACTACGCCACGCTCCTGGCATGTCGTCTGCTGCTGGGCTTGTGCGAGGCGGGCCTCTTCCCCTCGCTCGTGCTCTACATGTCGTCGTTCTACCAGCGCGAGGAGCTCGCCGTGCGCAACTGCTACCTGTTCATCGCTGCGTGTCTGTCCGGCGTCGTTGGCGGCCTCATCGCCACAGGATTCCTCAAGATGGACGGTCTCCAGGGGCTCCGCGGCTGGCGCTGGCTGTACATTATCGAAGGCGCGATCACTGTCGTCGTCGGCATCGGCGCCGCGTTTGTCATCGCCGACAGATACGAAACCGCCTCGTACCTCTCCGAGCGCCAAAAGTTCCTCATGAAGGTCCGCCAGGCCAAGGCGGCCGCGTACTCTCGCGACGAGGGCTTTAGCTGGCCAGAGTTCAAGACCTACATCAAGGACCCGATGATCTACCTCTCTGGTTTTGTGCTCCTCTGCATGGACACCTGCATGTACGGCTTTGTGAGTCGCGACTGATATTCTCTGCTGACGTCAGTCCACCTTCCTGGTTGTCATCCTCAACGGCCTGGGCTACTCGCCCGTCGTCAGCCAGGCACTCTCGGCGCCAGTGTACGCCTGGGCCGCAATCGTGTACCTCATCGGCGCAATTCTCTCGGACCGGTACTCGATCAGGTACAAGATGATTCTCCCATTCGGCCTCGCCCCGCTGGCGGGCTACGCCATCCTTGTTGCACACCCGGCCAGCATTGGTGCGCAGCTCTTTGCCTGCTTCCTCGCCGGCATGGGCATCTACATCTGCGTCGGTCTGCACGTCACGTGGCTCGGGCAGAACATGGCGGGCTTCCGGAAGCGCTCATATGCGATCGGCATCCAGCTCACAATGGGCAACGTTGGTGGTGTGTGAGTAACCATGTAGCCTTTCCGCGCTAATCTCAGCCTCGCGGGCCAGATCTACCGCACAGTCGACAAGCCCGTCTACCGCCTCGGGCACGGCGCCTCGCTCGCGTTCTGGTTTGTCGCGCTCACATTTGCCAGTCTCGAGTGGTACGTGTGGCGCGGCCGCAACCTCAAGCGCGAGGCCATGAGCCAAAAAGAAAAGGACGCCATGGACGACGCTGGCGTCACGGGCGACGCGCATTACGATTTCCGCTATGTCTTGTAAACGATGAACTTTGGGATTCTTCGCTGGGTGGGCGGCAAATAGGCCTTGGTTGGAGAGCAAGGCAGATATCAATGTCCAGTGGTGCGGGTTAACAGCTTGTGATCAGTCAGCCCAGCTAGAATGGCTCAATCTCAGAATGCCCGGAATCTGTGGCGGAATCCAGTTTGGTGACCACGGTCTGCGTCTGGGATGCAACATGTCGTCAGAATACTACAGATTCCAGGCATTGCGATTCACTGTACGAGTCAGGTGGGCGGCTTTGTCAATTCCTCTGTCGGGACCCACCCGTGCCAACGGAGACGGAGGCGCTGGAAGCCGCAGAGACTGCCACCTCCCGGATAAGCGCCTAATGAGAATAATTAGCCATGTCCGTCCTCGCTGAAGCAGGGCAATCCAGGCCTCACAGACATGACAGGACAGCCACTCGCCGTGCGCAGCCTGAACATGCGTGGAGTCTGCAGCTGAAATGCCTCTGCCAACACGGAGCTGCAGCTGGCCGCCAAATACATAAAAAATCTAATAAATACATAAAAAATCCACAGATATCGTAGATTAAATCTATAAATTGCTTTCGTGGCATGCTGCAACTGAAGTGGAGAAAGGTTTCATGCTCGTCTTCATTCTAGACCTCGTCCCGTTCTCGTCTCCAGTGACCCTCTCCACGCTCCACACAGTCGAGGCCGGTCCGCTCGCCATTCCAGTGTTCGGATCAGTGCCGGGGGCAAGAGTGCGTCCTCATTGCCATGTCTAAGTCTCTTGTCCAGACCATCAGAGTACATCTAGGCCAAGTGAAACCTGTGAGCAGTGCTACTAGGCTTGGGCGTAAACATCGAGCCTCCACAGAATCTGCACAGTCTCGTGCCACGCTTGGGTAAATTGATTCAATCCCTAGTGCCATGCGCCGTCGCCGCTGCCCCTCGCTTCTCCCCCAGTCTCTATCTGCGTACATATGGGGTGTCAAGAGCCCGGCAGTTGTGGTATGCATGTATATGGCCAGACCACGCGTCTGTGTGCCGAGCAGTGAGGGCGCCTTCTGCCGCGGGTTTGTAGAGCCAAAGAGCCATTTTCCGGCTCGGAGTGCTGACAGAACGGATTTCTCCGATCTCGGACAATGACGCAGCCACGGCTCTGCGGTGGAGCGGCCTCGGCAATGTTCCATCAAGCATCGAGGTTCCTGGCTATTTCTGCGATCTAGGCGGTGTGGACGGAGCGGACGGACGTGCAGGGATGACAGGCATGACGGAGCCGAGAGTTGGATATCATCCCTGTCGGTGACGTCTCGAACAAATGAGTGGACTCTGGCGGAGAGCTGTCCGAGAGGTCACCTCGGTCCCTCAACCGCTCGATGCCTATCAGATACAGCTCTACTGACAATGACACAGGTTAGTACGCGTTAGTAGCACAGCCCCTTCCAGCGTCCACTGCGCGTAACAGATGATATGCGATGAATCGGTTCTATAGAAGTACAGACAACTAGCTATGCGGAATGCCGGGTGGAATGAGATCAGTTTACGGGGCGTGCCGCCATGCCAGAGGGAGGGGTTCAATGAGGAACTCTACAGAATCGTATGCGATGTGGTGTGTTTTGATTTTGGGCCGAGAATGATTATGCGTGGGAGGGGAGGAGCGTTGAGCTTGGGCCGTGCTCGGCTAGTGGTCGGCAGATTGGCCGATGGAGTATCCGCTTAGGACGACTCGGAGGCGGGAGCGGCGTGCATGGGACGGAGCTGGATGCGCTCGCCGTGGGTGAGGGTGCCGCCGTTCTCGAGGACGACCTTCCACGAGTGGTCGGTGTTGACGAGCTCGGGCTTCTTGCCCTGGGCGTTGACGCCGGCGAGGACAGCGGAAGCCAGGAGGACACCGACAGTGAGGAACTGGGCGTACATACGGGCCTGGACGAGCTTCTGGGGGAAGGTCTGGTACTTGTTGCGGGCGACGGCACCGAAAGCGATACCGAGCGAGGCGACCCAAGAGCCACCAATGATGGTGTACTGGTTCCGGCCCGACCAGTCCTTGATCTTCTCGGTGGTGGAGAGCGAGTTCCACTTGGCCTCACGGTCGGCCTGCTCGCGCTCGAGCTCCGTCTTGCCGACCGACTCCCACTGGTTGGCGGCAATGTAGTGCTCGCCGGCCTTTTCAGCAAACACGGTGCCGACGGGGACGACAAACATCATGCCGAGGAAGGCCTTGCCGGGGAGGGGGAGCGCGCGGTACGCGGCGTACCTGTTCTTCAAAAAGTAGTTGGTCGGGGCGAACACGGCGCCGCCGACAAAGGCACCCTTGACAAAGGCCTTGACGACATTGTCGAGGTAGGCGCGCGAGCGGGTGGTCTGGAGAGTCAGCAAAGTGCGGCGCGAGTGTGGGTAGCCGTGGGTTACTTACGTCGAGATACCTGGTGTCCGAGTTAACGTCGGACTCGATGTAGGAGGGAGGCGCCATGGTGAATGTGAAGACGGGGGGAGAGGTTCGAGGATAACGAGTGAAGGGTGGCTTGAGTGAAGCTGGAAAGAGTGGGGGATGATAAGAGAGTCGATGCCAAGATGTCTTTTATAATAACATGGGCGGCGTTGAAAACAAGCCGACGGTAGCGTGTAGCGGTGGTGGAGTGAGATTATCGCTGTAAAGTGGATTTCAAGCTCCGCCGCCGCCGCCGGCCGGTTCAGATTTCTTCAGATTTCTCCTCAGATTCCTCCCTCCACCCTGAGCCCGAGCCCTAGCTTTTCTTGCTCCGTTCGGAATTCTTGTCAGTTTTTTTTTGGGTTGAGCCCTGGGTGCCTGGGTGGACTTGACTCGGCGCTCTATTGTTTGTCTTTGCATGCATACAGAGTACAGAGTACGACCAGTATGGAGGACATACGCCGTATGCCGCAGTAAAGCCTCAGCAATCTGTATACTACTGTATGCTGTGGTAATGCATGCATGCGTGTCAGTCAGCCACGAGTCGAGACCGAGTTCTCCATCTCCACTCCTGCCACGCCTGCCACCCGGAAGGAATCGCACTTTGTATTAGATTTTGATTACTAACCATTTAGTTATAATATGTATTTACCGAGCAATAGCAAAATTATAAAAACTCGTACAAAACCAAATAACAAAAGTAAATAAAACCAAATCCTCACCCCACAGCCCCATACAGTTCCATTCTTCCACTCCACGCCCAGTCCCGGTATCTCCCGGGCTTACACTGTACGAGACCTGGTTACTCAGCAGCTTGTCAGCAACGCCCAGAGGCACACTGTTCAAGAGCAACACATCCCGGAGCGGAAGACGAAGACGATAAGCGGCGTGCGGACATGCAGTGCAGCTCCTTGTGCATACGCGTGCTAGATGCTGGTCTGGACTCGACAAGCGTGTGATAGCGAGTGCATGCATGCAGATTAGACGCAGAGAGCATCGTCCGACCGGGATCCCTCCGGTACTCCGGAGCCACGCACGCTCGCACGCCACAACTACGCCTGCTCCAGCACCACCACAGGGACAAAGACCCGCTTGGCACGCTCCAGATAGTCACTGCGCTCCATAATTCCGAACAACTCGATATCTGTAGAGCGATAACAATAAAGGATCTGAGCGTTCAAGACACAAGGCACCACCAAATGCCACTGAAAATGAGTCATGGACATGGAGAATTCCGAACACTCTCAGACACTCTCAGACCCAACGGTCGCCTACATGATCGCCTATGATCGCCTACCGCATGCCGGCCGCGGACGATCGTCGTCCCTAGGCAAGAGCCCTGTGGCACCCAGTTGAACATGCCAGACACGGCGTTTGCTCCTCGCTGGCCTCGCTCGCAACTTCCGGAGCCCTCACATCTCCCTGATGCTGTATTGTTGCATTACACGGCGATTGAGATCTACGTCCATCGCCCTTTACCGCGTTGCCCCGCACTATATTCTACCTGCTACTTCTAGAACACGCTGCTTGTCCGCAGCTGCTCGAGCTTCTTGAGCACCTCGCCGACGTTGCGGTCCAGGTCGGCCGCAATCGCCTGCTGCTTCGGGTACGGGAGGAGGTTGAAGCTCTCGCACAGGTCGCCGTCGACCACGCCCTTGACAGGCGCATAGTATGAGCGGTACGAGAGGTGGTCGCGACCAACAAGCGAAGTGCCGAGCGAGCGAATGTGCTAATGTCAGCCAATGCAAAACAAGTTTCAACTCACCATCTCCAGAGTGCTCATAAACTCAACGTCGTCGTTTGAGATGAACGGGATGAGCGCGCCGACAGCTCCAGACACTGTCGTGTAGACAATCACCTCGCGGCCACCGGGCGCAACAGACACCTTGTTGAGGGATGTCACGACCGAGCCAACATTGTAGTGCGCAATCATGTCTGTCTTGTGCGCCGCGCCCATGAGGAAGCCCTTCTCGTGCAGAATACCGGCGCCAGTGGGGTCGTCGTCGACCTTTTCAGAAACACGCTCGTCGAGACGGTTGATGAAAATGTTGCCAAACTTGTCGGCGGCACACACCGTGTCATAGTCTACGCTCACCACTGATGTGATCCAGCGCGGCTGGCTGTCGTCGGCAAAGATGAGCAGCTGGCGCGATGGGATCGAGCGGTACACGCAGAAGAATGTCGATTCCTGCACGTCGCCGACGATAATCCTGGCACCCACAACGTTGATGGTCTGCACAGCAACAGGGAACGAATTGTTCTCGCACTTGCGGAGCAGCGCCTTCTTGCCCATCTCGTACAGACGCAAGCTCTTGCCGACACCAGCCAGCACAAAGCCCTGGAAGCCTGCAAGACACATGGGCACGTCGTCGGTTTTCGTCTTGTGCATAAACTCGAGCGTCCGGCCGCCGTCCTTGATCTCGTACACGCGGAGCCAGCCCTCCTTGCAGCCGCGCGGGATCATGGTCGTCTTGGACGCTGTGCCGACGACGAGCGACGGGCGCGCACCCATCTTGTCAAAGTAGCAGATGGACGCAGAGAATGCGGCCTCGTCCTCGTCAAGGTCAATCGTCTGCACAGTCTCGTTGCCCAACGGGTCAATGACGCGGATCAATGACCCCCAGTGGCCCGGTCCCGCCCTCGGGCGCCCAAACTCCTCAAACGGAAGGTCGAGCAGCGTGCGGTCAATCTTGTCGCCCGCAGCCTGCTTCTCGGCCAATATCCGCTCGGTCGCCTTGGGGCCGAATGTGCGGTGATCTGTCTCGATGAGGTAAAAGTACGGCACGCCGGGGATCGACTCGATGCGACGGGGGGTGTACGTCAGTCGTGTGGAGTCCTGCTTGAGCTTCTCGCCGATTTTGGGAATGGTGAAAATGTGGAGCGTGTTGCCAGAGATACCGATAAGGCCGTCGGGGCACATGGCCGCCGTGAGGTGGCATGCGTACTCGAGCGTGTCGTAGATGAGCGGCTGCGTCTGGAGCAGGTCCTGGTAAGTGTACAGCAACCACGTGCGAGAGGAGAACGCCATGACAGCGGGCGACCCGTGTACGTTGGAGCGCACGATACGCGGCGGCTTGGCACCGAGGAAACGCAGACGCGTATCGCTCAGCGAGCCATCGACGGGGTCGACGACAGTCCGCAGCAGCACACCGTTGACCAGACCGATCGTGAGGAACATTGTTGGGCGGTTCTTGTCGATACTCGTGTCAAACAGCTCGGCGAGGCAGATATCCGACGGGGGGGCAGTGAGCGCCTGGAGCGAGAGCGTCTCAAGAGTGTTCTCGGGCTCGAGCGAGATGATGTGAACCGTCTGGTTGTCACATCCGACCGCGAGGTAAGGCGTACGCCTGCGGCCCTCAGGCACGTCGCCAATCGACACACAGGTGGCGTTACCCGGCAAGCTCTTCTTCTCCTGGTACTCGCTGAGAGATCCCTCGGGGTCGAGCTCAAAGTAGACGAGCTCGGCGGTGGAGAGCGCAATGACGACTTGAGCCGTGTTGGTGGTGGCCGACACGATCTGTGTGCCAGGCGGGGGTGTCCACTCGTCGACGCGGTCGGCGGCACGAATGTGTCGCAAGCCGTGCGGGTGCACCTGCAGGAGACCATGAGGGCCAAGCTGCTGGACGGCGAGAGTAGGACCAGTGGACAAGAATCCCGTGTCGTTGACCTCCTCGATCGTCTCGCCAATGCTCAGCACAAGGGTACCGTTCGGGAACGACAGCACGATGAACGAGTGGAACTCGTCCTCCTCCGACAGCTTGAGCGTCCAGACGGATGTAGGGTTTCCGGGAAGGGGCGAGGAGACAAGGAGGTTGACGTCGAGACCGTTCTTGAGCGAGCGAAAGGTACTGCGGGGTCCGCGACCACACGCCGCGTAGATCTGGGGCGTGTCGGACGCGTTTCCAAGCAGGTTGACGACCTGCGAGTCGATAATTGGGTCGAGCGATGACAGGGTGTCCACCAGCAGCAGGTTTTGCAGCACGCGGGGGTTGAAAAAGGCGTACGGGAGGGGGTCCTCGGTGTCGCCGTTATTCGGGTAGTCTGTCGAGCTCCACTCCTTTTCGTCGTCGTCGTCGGCCAGGCTCTGGAACTGGTACAGGTTCTGGTCGCCAAACTCGGCCGCGGCGAGCAGGTAACCGCTCTTGAGGATACACAAGTTGGTGGACACTGGCACCGTGTCAAAGTACTTTATGCGCAGCGAGCGCACCTCCTCCTCTTCGTGCTCAATGGTGACCTTGTACAGGTCGCCTTCCTCGCTCTGGACAAGGAAGAAGAACGAGCCCTTGATCTTGTGCGTCACTGCTGTAACAATCAGGAGCCCACGGCCTGCGCCGTCGCCGCGCTGCGCGAGCGGGTTCCGCCTCCTCGGGATCGGCACGCGGTGAGCCGGCGCGTCCATGTGCTTCCACATGATGTGGTCCTCGGCACACACCAGCACACCCGAAGGGCCATCGAAGCGGTCGGTATTCGCATTCTGTCCACCGGGCACCTGGACGAGCATGTTCGCCATGCGCTCTGTCGGTTCACTCCACTTGCGCACGACGTGGTTCAACCCAAGGTCGAGCTCGTAAAAGGTGAGGTGCTTTTGTGTTGCGCGCTTGGCCTCGCCTGTCGGGTCGTGGTCGGCCTCGGCATAGTCCATCTCGAGCGCCGCAAACATGGGATTGTCGTAGCCCGTGTCGAGCGCGACAATGTCGCTGACCAGTGTGTGGTTCTTGTGCGCCTCGAGCGGCGAGAGGACCTGCAGCGCGCCGTCCTTTTGGTTCATAATATACACGAGCTTGCCCTTCTCCACGGCGCCGTACATGACACAGCGGCCTTTTGGGTCCGCGGCGAGGAACTGTCCCGGCAGGGTACGACGCACGCCGCTCTTGCCGTACACTGTCTGGTGCAGGCTCTCAAAGTGTGGCGTGGGCGAGATGACGAGCTGGATGATCGACAGCGCACCGCTGTCCGACGACAGCACAATGTAGTCCTTTGTCATACCGGCCAGGCGGAAGGGCGACACGTTGCGGACAGTGCCAAAGGCCTCGGACGAGCAGATCGAGTCAACTGAGAGTCAGCGATATCGCAACGAGTTCACTCACGCTCGCCAGTCGACGGGTTGAGCTTGAGAATCTCCAGCCTTGTCGAGCCGCGAACAACGAGAATCTCCTGTCCCTTGCCGGAGAACGAGCCGACCACCGCGGCAGTCACCGCCGTCGCGGGCTGGAGCGTGAGGTTGAGGAGATGCATCGCGAGACGGGAGCGCAGCAAAAGCCAAAGGAGCGTGAAGATGTGGCTTTTAGTGCTGGGCTGGTACTGTCGTGTGCGTGCTCGCTAGATGCCGTGAGTCGACGTCGAGCGTTGGAACGATGGGACAAACAATGGCAAGGACAAAAAGTTGGAAAGCAGTGGTAATGTTGTTCGAGCGTCGAAGTGATCAGTCACCACCAACAGAACATGGCGCGTGTGGAAACGCTTCCGTCAACAACGATCGCGAGTTACGTAATAGAAGGAGGGAAGAAATATTCCTTTTCTTTTCTTTTCTCCCATTTTCCCTGAATCAATTTTAACCCCCACTGACGCAGGCTCGCTAGCTCCACATGGTGGCGACGTGGACCCATCGTGTTCATCGTGCTCGACGCATCACATGGCGAGCACGAGTAGTTTCAATTTGTTTGGTTCATCGTCTTTTCAACGCCTTTCCCGCTCAGCTCGCTCAGAGGGCTACAGCATATGTGACATCTCTCACTACTATCAAGCGTCCATGAGACATCATTATGAGGAAAACAGCGAGACTCCTAAGTCTCTATAATATAGATCCACAAGCCTAGTGATCTTTTATAATATACACGCACAAGTGTCTAACTAGACTTGGGAGCCTCAGCCGCAGGTGCGACGGCGGGGACAGCAGCTGGTGTGGTGTCGGCAGCGGCGGGGACAGCGGGGGCCTCTGTGGTAGCAGCGGCGACGGGGACAGCGGCAGCGACCACAGGCGCAGCGGCGGCAGGGGCGGGCGCGGCAGCCGGAACAGCAGCCGGAACAGCGGCGGGGACGGCCGCGACAGGGGCAGCCGCAGGAGCGGCAGCGACGGTGGTAGCGGCAGGGGCAGCCGCGGCAGCGGTAGTGGCCGGAGTGGTGGCGCCGGTATGAGGAGGCACGTACTGCGAGATGGCGGCGGCAAAGTGGGGGTATGACGGAGGCCAGTTGGCAGGGTTCTCACCACGAAGAGCTGCGAGGTCGCGGTGGAGAAGCTCGACAGTGCGGTGCGAGTCGTTGAGCTGGTTCTTGAGGTGGTTGATATAGTCGACAGCCTTGGAGAGGATCTCCCACTTGGACGCCTTCATGCCGCGGTCGGCGGGAAGAGTCTCGCGGAGCTCGTCAAAGAGGTCACGCATCTCCTTGCGGCGCTTGCGCTCAGCGAGCTTGTGGCTGACACGGAGCTCGGGAGAGCGGGAGAAGGGAGTGTCCTTCTTCATAGGCGAGTCCTCGCCGCCAGGAGGAGCCAGACCTTCGGTCTTGGGAGAGTCGGTGGCGGTCTGGACCTCGAGTGCCGGGGCAGCAGCGGCCAGAGTCTCCGGCTGGATGCGAATCTCGGGAGTCGCGTCACCGGCGGCGCCCTCGCGGGCAGTCGACAGTGCCGGGTCAATGTTCATGGGCTCATCGCCAGTCTGAACAGGGAAGGCGATCACCGGACGAGGGTGCTGTACAGGCATGGTCTGAAGGAAGCGGCGCTCGGCGGGCGACAGCGAGCGGATGGGCTCTTCGTCAGAGATGTGGAGATGGGGAAGGCGCTCAAGGGCGCGATCACGAGGGTCGATGGGAGCCATGGCGGGCGAGTCAAAGTTTGCGGAGATGGGAGTGAGAGGAAGCTCGTCGTCTACGTATTTGCGCCTCTGTTCGGAGTACGGGTGGTACTCTTGGGGCTCTTGCTTGATAAAAGGTCGCTCTGCAGAATGCGGGCGGCCAGTGGAGTCTGGGCTGGGGTAGGGGTTGTGGTGGTAAACGGGTGATGGTTCACGCTCAGAGGTGTACTGGTAATGGCGGAGGTCGGAGGAGTGTCGAATGTGACGGTTGCCTACTGTCCTGGAGCCAGAGTTGCGGGTGAGAGGAGGAGGTCCGTCGGTGAGCGTGTCGATGGGGGGCAACAGGTTCGCTGAACGGCTGTGGTTGTAATGACGCGGCGGGGGAGTGGCAACGGGGGAGGGCTGCGGATAGTGAAAGGATCGCGGCCTTGAGGGTGAGTATGGATGCATGGGTGGTGGATGCTTACCTGTAGGGGTGGTACGAGTGCTGGTGGTGGGGAGCCGAGTGCGAGTGGTGATGAGGCTGAGGGTGGTGGTAGTGGCCGTGGGGTGACGGAGCCTGTTGGTGGTAACGTTGGCTGTGGTGCGGCTGGTTCATAGACTACGGGCGTTAGAGCCCGTGTTTGAGAGTAATGTATGCAACACAAGGGTGGATGGAGGGGCGGATGGTGAGGAGGATGACGGAGATGGTGAGGAGAGTGGTTGTGATGGATGGATGGAGTGGATGGATGGAAGAGAGTGAAAGCAAAAACAATGGTGGATGAGAGAGTGAATGAATGAGAGACGATTGGGGGAGACGCAGCAAGCAGCAGGCTGGCTGGCGGGGGGGAAGAAACGGGGGTCTTTCGGCCTTTCCCAGCCTGGCTCACGGCCAAACGAATGTGGCGCTATCACGGCCCATGCTACAGTGTACAAGAGGGATACGACGGAGACGGTCTCTTTGATGACATGCATCGACTCT
Organism: Apiotrichum gracile; assembly: GCA_001600335.1. Classification (NCBI taxonomy): domain Eukaryota; kingdom Fungi; phylum Basidiomycota; class Tremellomycetes; order Trichosporonales; family Trichosporonaceae; genus Apiotrichum; species Apiotrichum gracile. Next base: position 4,807,810 of record BCJO01000002.1, on the reverse strand, counting down.
TTCACGACGAGCAGACAGCAACTCACGGGCAACTTTTTTGTTTACGTCTGGTTTGCTTCAAAAAAAAAGTGGGACTGTTGTTGTGGTGGAGGCGATGTCGGCTCGCGAGATGTGCGTGGCCGTCGCGTGGTGCGTATCGACAAGGTATCGCGTGGTAGCGACGAGCTATACTATAAAGCAGCGCCGAGATGTTGAGGACACTGGAGATGGATAGCGTTGTCCGAGTGAAGAGGACAGCAGCGAGAAGAGAGGAGTAATAGCGCTTATGGAAGGGCTGAAGGGGCAAATCATGAAAACGAAAACGAGGGTACAAGTGATGGCGAGCAAGGGCAAAGTGATCGCGATCAGCTTCGTTCTTCCAAATATTTTGCAATGTCTCAAACTCACTGTATCTAACTCTTTGCAATGATAGTTTAGAGTAGTTTGGCTAACAATGGGTCAGTACGACGTCCGGGATCCATGCAAGGACGAGTATACCAGCGGGGACCCTAATGAGCCCGTGCGGCTGATACAGTATCTGGCACAGTTGACGACTCACCTAGGATTTAGTGTGTCGTTGTAGATGTCATGGGTTTGTTACAGTCGTTATAGTGTAAGGGTACGGCGAGTACGGAGCTGGAGAGCTATAGATATCTACTCCAGATCAAAGAGAATGGTGGTGTTCTTTATATACTCGACAAAGGACACGACAGAGCAGGGAGAAAACCGAGATGATGAGTGGGCCTGGCGGGGTAGCGAGTGGGAATCTTGTTAGAGTTGAGTGGCCTGAGTGGGTCCACTTTAGAGTGAAAGCTAGTTGTCTATGGCACCTGTACATCCTGTACATTACCGTCTCCACGAGTCCTTGGAATCCTGGATCTAGAGCATGATGCTTTCATCATCCTGCTCGATCGTCGCAAGATGTTAGCGCAGAGTCGGAGGGTCAAACCCCGACATGCCCGACACCGACCTCCCAGACGTCCAAGGCAACGACCGAGACAAAGGCACACCTGGGGTCCAGGGCACGGGAGATCGACACTCTGCAGATGAGCACGACGTGAGGCAAACGTAAACCATGTCCACGCGGGCTGTCCCCGTACATTGTATATCACGACAACCACGCCAGGTGGTCTTCTTTCACGCTTCCAGGTCAGTGTCCTCCTCCTGCTCCCCCTTCTCTTACCCCGTAGTGCCTTGATTGCACACTCCCTAGCAGAGAGGAGAATAAGATCCATAAGTCCAGGAAGCTTCAGCCACGACCCAGGGATAGAGACTGTAACAAACCAAGGCGTGAATCATTCAGAGGTTAATTACCTCTCACCCTCATCCTCTTACTACTTTTGCTGCTTTACTCCTATGCTGGCGTACTACCCACGGACATTCTGCCCGTGCCATGAAAAAGGGGTAGGACGACAGCGTCGAGATACAGTGATATGGACGTCGCCAGAGCATCGGGAGCAGAAAGACTAAAAGCGGGGCGGTGCTAGTGGGGGCAGCCGCCGGCTTCTTGGCGGTCGTCGATCACGGTGGTTTTCAGGGACATCCGAACGTGCCTCATCCGCCCGCCTGTCGTCGATCCGTCGCCAAAAATTCATGTAAAAACCCCGCCAGCGCAGTAGATTTGCGCAAAGGCAAGCCCGGGTCTGTGGTTCGGACTCTTGTCTCGGGGATGAGCATGGCAACCAACGATAACGTAGGATCAATGAAAGGACAGACGACACTGCGTCAGTACGCCGACTAGAGTTGCATGTTTCCTTGGTGGGTGGGAATCGCGTGCGTCACAGCTTCTCGGAGCCTGCGTAGCATGGACGGCATGTGGTCGACTCCCGACCCCCCGGCTAGTCTGCTCCATTCCCATGGCCGCCTAAGTGCTTGGTTCGGATACGCATGTCCGTACTACTGTAGCGGAAACTTGCGGATGTTACAGGTTTGCCGGCGGATATTGTTGGGCACGCTCAGATTAAGATGCAGACTGCTCCTGGACTAGGCTGCTGACCTCGTTTCGTTCCTGCACGCCAGTCAAGCCTTGTTCGGATTCAATATCCATGCTCTGAGCCTGCGAGATGCTGTACAACTTGCCTCCTCTTGCTCGCATGCCTCGCTTGTGCTGCTACTCTGTGATACATTGAGTGACGGTGACATTCTGGTGACATTTCTTTCAGACAGGGTAGTGGCAGCTGGATGCAACTCTAACTGCGGGGCATGGATGTAGTGCTCTTGAGGGAATGTGTATAGCAAGAGGAGACCTGAGGCTGTTTGACAGCAAACGACAGTGTCACTGCTGCTCGCCAATATGTTCTCCAGGACAACACCTCAAAATGCAGCTAGTAAACCTTGTTCATTGGTCTGGGTGGCCGCAGCAGCACTATCGGGGAGTTTTAGTCGTCGGGGTCGGGGAACAAGTCGGTGGATATGGTGTGGTTTGTCCGAAATGCCCTAAACAAGACGCCGCATAGCGTGACTGTACAACCACGCGTAGTTTGAGCGGCTCGAGGATCGGAGGGGGCGCATCCACTCTGCAACAGAAGATACGTACCTCCTGTGCCGCTTGTCGTCATCCTCAACTTGTACAGCTGCATCTGCATGCTTGCTCTCCTTGCTGGATATGAATTGCAATGAACAGTCAGGTGCAGCAGCACTATGGCTCTGGCAACGCGAGTCTGCAGACTTCGCACTCGCGAGTGCCGAGTCCCTACCACGCCCCTTCTCAGTACCTATACCCCGGCTTGAATCCCGATGCTCACCTACCCAGGCGAGCTCTCTTCCCCTACGATTCCTCCCAACTCGACTGGAACCTTGCCTCCGCCACCTGTGAGGACAGAAGACGCATCCCCAAGCATCAGCTTGACCGGCTTGGACCCTGTCGATCCTCTCGTAACCCCCCGTAAAGTTTGCCGTCTCAGGTGGCGTCCAGGCTCCTTTGCCATTCTCGATCGGAAACCGCGGCCGGGACCGGCGGCAGGCGTACCACGGAGCGACCAGCACCGAGACACGTTACTCTAGCGGTGAGGGGCGCCGACGCGTCATTGGCCGACGAGCGCGATGCTGGGTCGGCCCCTTGATAGCTCGTAACGATCAATATGTGCGTATGTGGCGGGCAGCCAATCTCTGACTCTGTCTGCCCATCCCTTCGCTATCAGCAGCGCCGTCGAACCCGTTCCCGCCATTGGCCGCCGCAGCCTTTTGCAGACATGTGCTTCGGCCGCTCGGTGCAGTGTAGCGCTGGGGGAGTCTTTGCCTTCACAACCAGCACGGCCCTTCGCTCTGTTTAGGACCCCGTCGTCTCGTCCCGACAGTGGCCCTCGCATGCTGCCTACGATGACATGTGGTAATCCGCCTCCGGGACCTCATGGCCTGTTGCTGTCGAGACTCTTCGAGTCGTGCGCTGCCCCTCCGTTCCCATGGGGACGAAGCAACCGCACCACGTCTGGTTCAGGCGCAGGTACCACGCCTCGACACCCGTACACCATTCCGCCAATCGCGTGTCTTTGCCGCTCGCGCGTGCTTGAGCGGAGGTGGCCGCAGAGCGGGGAGGAGCGTATCAGAGCAGAAGAGTGCGCAGACATGAAGGATCACTTAGCTCTGTGATTCATGCCCGACGAGCGACGCCATCAGGCGCCACTCTCTTGCCAAGGCGCTGTCCCTGTGCCCGTGGTGCCATGTGCCCAGGAGCTGGGCCCAAGTCTTGCATCTGGGTACACTGCAAGTACCCCACAAACATGGGCCATAGCATACTTCTGCACGTAGTGTGCAGCGTCTCGTCAGAATGCATACGGTCTTTGTTTCTCGGTGACTCGGACTCGTCGATGACCGATGTCGGGCACCAATTACGAGCCGAGACAGACGAGTCTGGTGAACTGCTAACAGAGAGTTTCGTCTCGATCGTGGTACAGTCTTCGTCTATTTCCGGCACGGCGTGTGATGCGGATGTACTGTCGAACTTTATGCTCTCACTGGAATCACCAAGCACATGCCTCGCTGCTAAATATACTAGCGTGGATGTGCTCCATCCTTGGACGTTTCCGCAGACGAGAGGCCTGTGCATCGCCGAGAGCCCTCGAGAGGCTGCGGGACCCCTGGTACCGTACACTCCCTAGTACCGTACACTACCTAGTACCGTACACTTATCGACGCTGATAGATACCAGAATGCGCGCAAGTGCTAGCAGATGGTCCTATTCAACCTGGTCCTGGCTTGGCCGAGCTCTCGATGAAACGGCACACGAGTTCTGAGACGCCGACCATGAGGGAGCCGCAATAGCATGCGTGCACGCCGGCGGCAACCCACCCGCCCTGCGTCTACTTTCTACAAATCATCTCCACCAGCACGGAAATACAAATCCTTCTACAAATACTAATAGGACCGCTTTAACAGCTGGAGGCACGAGTTAAAAGCTTAATCTAAAGACGTGGACGGTGGTAGCTTCCGAACCATTATCTTTCTGGCTGATGCAAGGATGGCGCGATATTGATAACTTTGTGAATGACGAGTACGCCATAAGCTGCGCTCGTGTCGAGTGTATAGACGACCCCATAGTGCTGTCCGACCCCCCTGCGCTATACGGTAGCTTTAAGGCTGGCTCCTGACTTCATCAACTGTTCAGGTCCTGCTTCTCTCGTGGTCACAAACGGGCGCGTGCCTGCACTTTCAAGCCTCCCCCCCTCCTGGTCACTGTGGTATTTATGGCATTGCGTTCAGGATGTTGTTTGATACTACTCGCTCAGCGTGACCAGCCTGGGAGGGGGGAGCGAAACGTAAGGACGCTGCAGGGAGCGAAGGTTTGGCCGTGACCGTGACTCGGACCATCGCTGCCTGCCTTGTCCGAACTCCGATCCGGAAGTGACGGACTAGGAGCTGGGGTCCTTCGGTAATGATGCGAGCTGTCGTGCGCAGCGACCTCCTTCACATGAGGTTGGTGCGCCACAGGGCTCGATGAACACTTTGATGAACAGAGAGTAATCAATGGCAGCCTAGTTGTGCCAGGAGCCAGCTGGGCCAGGGCAAAGGTTTGCCTCCGATGGTGCGCCCAACCTCGTGGGTAGAAGTGGTGATAGGAGCATCTCAGGCGGTCCCGGAGAATAATGCTGTGTGCACCCCAGGTCGCATGTGCACGTTTCGAGGGTATGTGTAGTGGCGTAAAAGTAGGGACTTGGAGCATTCACATGAGGGCCCGTCCACTCATAGCAGCTGCCGAGCGACACCCGAAGGCAATGCAGAGCCTGTCGCAACCAGACGCAGGACTGACTTCGTCGGAGAGAGAGAATATGTGTGCGGGAAGGGGGGAGGGCGGCATGGAAGGAAGCGAGAAAACGGACAAAAGCTGACGAGCTTGAAATGCCAAAAGTCGTCGGAAAATGAAGAAAAATAGTCCAAATAATCCAAGAGAATAACGGGCAAACAGATCCAAGCTCTGCTGTGTCCATCGGCTCCGCCAGAGTTCGCTGCACGACGTAGACCCCAGCAAACCGTGTCCTCTGCCATTTCAGGATGTTGTGAACAGTCACAGCACGCAGCTGGTCTCATCCGCCACACGGCGCCTATCGACCACGGCGATGAGACGGCGTTGATAGTTTCGCAACCGTGGGTGATATCAAAGCCCAATCTATCTGTCCATCCGGGTCAATATGACCGCCCACGGCACTGCGGCAATGTCAATGCTGTCGACGCTGTCACCGACGCGGCGCTCCTCGCCCTAGTCTTTGTCCTTGTCTGGTGGGGGTGAACGGCAATCACAGAGCGGTCTGCACCCACCTCCCACTACCCGAGGACGCGACCATCACGACAGACCCACTCCAGGAGCTCTACCCGGCTGAGTTGCTCGGTGAGCCCCAGCCAGCGCTGCCGGCGTCCGCGCCGCTCACCATCATGGCCGCTTAGCTCAGCTGGTTAGAGCATCGTACTAATACGCAGCAGCGCATCAGTCCATGCGGAGGTCGGCAGTTCGATCCTGTCAGTGGTCAGCGGCGAGAGCCGTTTCTTTTTAGAACGGAGCGGACGGAGCGGACCGCGGGGCCGATGGCGACTTGTGCGCCTTGAGCGTATCGAGCGTGCGCGCGTGCGCAGAGGATGGTGAGCGCAGGGGATGGTGAGCGTGACCTTGCCTGCTGAGGCGTAACTTGCTGATGCTGAGCCTCGACCAGTCTGGATAGTACGTGGGCCACATCCTATGCTCGACCATGCGTCAATTGCGTCAATGAGAAGTGGAAAGAGTGTCTCCACTTATCGGTGCGCCACCCTCGCTGGCCGAAACGTAGATCGCCTGCTCTGATCCATTTCTAATCGACAACTCACGACGATCGCCCGCATCGACTATCACACCTCCGTACACAAACCACCCACCACTGCCACGCTACCGATGCAATGCGGTTCGCATAAATTAACATCGTTACATATCATGCTACTTGCAGCGCCACAACCATGGACACTGGAAAGTTTACTTCTGCAATTGTCAGCGTGGCTCAATCTCACAAGGCTTACAAAGTTCTTTCCGTCGGCCCACTCGCGGCCGTCCTCAACGAGGTCCCAAGCCATGGCACCGTCGAAGAACTTGCGGTCGTCGGCGTTGGAGATGTCGAGGGGGCGGGTGGTGTACGAGTCCATGTCGGGGGCGACGTCGAGGACGGGGGCAGCGTCCTGGCCACGGAGGACAACAACACCGGTGATGACCGAGTCGTTGGTCTTGCCGAGGACACCAATGGAGCCGAAGAGGTACTTGCGCGAAGCCTCCCAGCGGGCCATGAGACCACCAATCTGGTTGGCCGACATGAAGGGGAGGGTGAGCTCCTCGTTGTACTTGAAGTCGATACGGTGGATGGAGAATCCAGCGGGGTCAAAGTTCTTCTCGAACCACTCAAGCGAACCACCGGCACCGCGGGTGTCGAGGTTCGAGTACTGGCGCTTCCACTCCTCGAGGTTGAACGTCGACTTGGGGAGGTCGTCAAGGGGGTTCTTGGCCTTGGGCTCGGCGGGGACGAGGGGCTCCTCCTCCTCCTCCTCGGCCTCCTTCTTCTTGGGGGCCTTCTCCTTCTTGGGAGCCTCGGGCTTGGGGGCCTTGGGGGCCTTCTCCTTCTTCTCCTTGGAGGGAGCGGTGAACTGGGGCTGCTTCTCAACGTACTCAACCTTGCCAAAGACCTTGGTGAGCTTGGGAGTGTTGGTGATGGTGTTGGTGTAGCGAACGACGTTGGGGATCTTGGCGCGGAGCGAAGCGTCGATGAGGGTGGTGAACGAGCTGGTAAGAGCGGTGGCGACAAAGATGTCGGCAACCGAGATGCGCTCGCCAACAAGGTAGGTCTTCTTGAGGAGGATCTTGTCGAGGGTCTCAAGACGGCCCATGACCTCGGAGACGAGAGCGTCAAAGACACCCTTGTTGTAGGGGATGCGGCCCGAAAGGATCTTGTTGGCAAGAGCAAGACGGATGAAGATCTCCTGGTCGGCGAAGTACTTCCACTGGGCGACCTCACCAATCTCGGTGGCGTCGGTGGGGACGAGGTTGGCGTTGGGGGCAAGGGCGGCGACTAGACCGTTAGCTTATAGCAACAACGAGCACAAAAAGCATGGGTCTGTTGGTTTGGTATCAGAGGTATGCGGTACCACCCGCGGAAAACTGTCGACACGGTGTGATTAAGACAGGGATAACTGAAGTAGAAGTCTCGTCATGTGGAAACCACCAGACCCATGTGAGCAACAGCCACTTACAGTAGTCAGCGATGGCGCCAGACTCCTGGAGCTTGACACCGTCAACACCCTCAAAGGCGGGGAGGTAGCCGAAGGGGAACTTGGCGAGGAACTCGGGGGTCTTCCAGGCGCCGTCCTTCATGGTGAAGTTGGGGTCGGTCTCGACCTCGAGGCCAGCGAGGGTGGCGACCGCGAGGGCGCGAAGGAAGCGCGAGTTGCCTATAGAGTCAGTTTGGTACTTGTAGCTGCTGCCGCAAGAAGTGTTCGGGGTCCTCGTCTGCCTGGCCCCCACGACGCTCGGCGCATCACGACAGCTTCCAGCGGGGCGGCAATCATTCGTTGGCGCTTCCCCCAAACACGTTTGCGTTGGTGCAGCACCCAATGCGACATACCGGAGAAACCGTAGAGCTTGCCAATGGGAGCCATTTTGCTAATTTCTTGGACGCTGTCAGTTACATTGATCTCGCTGTTGTCGTCGCCGTCGCCGTCGCCGGACTCGACGACATGGGGACTCACTGTTTTTTTGGTGAAGATCTAACTTTACTGGGGCTCTTGCTGTTGGAGATTTTTTTACTCTGCCAGCTGCCAGGCAGTGACGGACGCACCGCACGATACACAGGCTGTGGCTCCAGCCAGCCAGCTGCCAGCCAGAGAAATCCAGGGGCGAACTGCTTCAGCCTGAATCGGAGTTTTTGTTTTCACCGACGCGTGGCGGATTTATCCTCCACTTGGGTGCATTGGCAGTAGCTCGAGCATGCTGTGGCTTTGCTGTTGCATTGCATGCGATAACCAGGAATCATATATCTTGCTCTTATCAAGTGTCATGCTCGCTAGGCTGTGGCGCCACAACCGACAGTCGTGACAGAGACAGTATCCTTAAGAGTCTTGTAGCAGTGTACTGTCCCACTAATCTGGTCCATGGTCAGATCTGCCTGGCGACTGACCGTGTCTGAGGTGCTCCCTATTGTCCTCCAGCTCTGAGGGTGATAAAGTTCATTGTCGGATACGGATCGTATAGAGCTCAGTGTTGGATACTAACTCGACGTTCTAACTGCATTCGATTTCCTTTGCTCAATCTTGACCTGGCGAGTCCCCATGGTCCCTTCATTCGCGCCGCTCCTTCGCTTTCGACATAGGTCCAACTATATCAACAACAAGCCATGCTAACATCTGGCTTTGTCCGGGTAAAACTTGCGTATGAGCTCGTCCGGTGACTGGCCAGGCCCGCACAAGACGTATGGGTTCCACTTTGGTGCAGACGGTACAATCTGGACGCCAGACTGAGTCTCGGCAGCAAAGTCTGGCGATACCTGCGCGTATTCCTTGAGAGACATGAATCTGGTCTCGCTCAATGCTTGGGCTTCCGCGTCGGTTCCGCGCCGGCCATCGCGAATAGTCGGATTTTTAACCTCGGCCACGAGCTTCTCGATGAGTCTCATCTCAATATTGTGAGAATTGCCGATTTCATGGAGGCCCAGTTTAGGCAGAGGAATGTTCGGAAGGCCCACAATCGTGAGCTTTGCAGGCGGTGACTCGGCGACGAGAGCAAGGATAGGGGCTAGGATTCCCCAGCGGGCAGGAACAGGGCTCGGGGTGCTTTCGTGGACGCGTTTGCGGGATGTGTCAAAGACAATTACGAGCTCTTGGACGTTTCGGGGGATAGTGAACTGCAGCCACTTTTCAGACCAGTCGTTCCAAGCACGCGAATGGGCAATGTTGATCACGACGCGTTCACAAGGTGGAAGGTACGCACGGCGCCAGCACGTGGCTGTTGTAACCGTGAAGATGACGCTTGTGCGAGGCCGAAGGGGCAGTGACGGATACGGCGGGTTGATGTGTCGTTTACCTCCCTCATGGATGCGCATGACGGACAGTGCTGGGTCCAGCATGGCGGCAAACTTTTCAAACTGGGTAGCGGTCATGCCAGTCACGTAGTCGAGGACGCTGACTCCACGGAGCCACTGCGCCTTGGACACGACGCGCTTTTTCATGGGTGCTACCGCGGGCAGGCGACCCGATGGGCTCGTGATACCTGTCGGAAACGAGCCTTCGACCACAATGTGGTAGGCGAGGGTGGCGTCGACGCGGTCGCGGAGTGCCTTGCTAGTCGCGCGGAAGGCGAGGAGCACGTCACGCGACGCGGAGGCATAGATTGCGTCAAAGAGGTGGGAGAGAAGGACGTGGTGAATGGAGACGCCGTGGCTATCGACATCTACGCGCGCGCGCTTGGTTGTTGTTGTTGGGTCATCTTGGGTTGCTGAGCGTTTGGCCATTGTGATGTTGTGACGACGAGAGAAAACAGCGCGTCAAGATGATAACGCGAGGTCGAGTGGATTGTAGACACGATGCAATGCGACAATCAGGAACATGGTGTAGGAACGTTTCGGAACGAAGCGTGCGTGCCTTCAAGCTGACTCCGGGGTCCCCACAATCCAACCAATCTCATCTCCATCCAGTGTTTCAAACTTGACCAACGATGCTGAAGAATCCTATCGCGTCAAAACGTCTACAGACATTCACGATCGCAAGCTGCCCCAGACGGCAACTTGCTAGTGATGCGTCACCATCCCCGGTGTGAAGTGGAGCATCGAGGTAGACATCATCAGACTTTACTCTACTGCCACGAACGTGGGGTAGCTTCAATGTTGGCCTTTTGGATGTTCACACTCACAGATGACTCCATCAGTGGAGCCTCCGAGAGCTTCCTTACATTCCACCCCGAATTGACTACTGACCCCGGTATCACAGTACGCGTCTGATGCTTATTGATTGGTCAAGCTAGCGGGGTTATCCGGCACTGTTCTGAGCACACAAGGTCACCCTAAACGTCACAGTTCGGCTACAGGCGGCATACTTCCACTCGTCGCCCGCCATGATCGAGTTCGAATGTGCTTTATTGGACAACGTGGTGCGCATTACTCCATCTCAGTAGAGTTGTGACCATGTGCTGTGCATGTTCGAGGTGAGGACATGGGGTTGCAGAAGAACTGCTCCTTGAGAGCGTATATAAACACCTCGTGGCTCCCCTCTCACCACCAAACCCCAAAGCCGTCACCACAATGTTCAAGAACGTTGCTATCCTGTTCCTCGCTCTCCCCGCTCTCCTCGCGAGCTCGGCTGAGGCGCGTGGCTGTGGATCCCTCAACGAGGCAGCCCTCAACCTCATCAAGCAGTCCGAGGGCTTTGTCCCGGCTCCCTACGCTGACCCGGTCGGATACCCCACGGTCGGTTACGGCCACCTGTGCGCCGACAAGACCTGTTCCGACGTCACCAAGGCTGGTTACAAGCTGCCGCTGACTGTCGCCACGGGCACCCAGCTTCTCGCCTCGGACATCCACAGGTACACCACCTGCCTCGGCGATTATCTCGGCACCAACGTCAAGCTCAACGCCAACCAGTGGGGTGCGCTCATCAGCTGGACCTTCAACGTCGGTTGCGGCAACGCCCAGACTTCCACACTTGTGAAGAGGCTCAATGCTGGAGAGAACCCCAACACTGTCGCGGCCGAGGAGCTCCCCAAGTGGAACAAGGCTGGCGGCAAGGTCCTCCCTGGCCTCGCCAACCGTCGTGCCGCCGAGGTCACTCTCTTCAAGACGGCTACCGCCGCCACCGGCTACCCCACGTGCTAGTTGTAAAGCAGAGAGGTACCCCAGAAGAATGCAGTAGTATCCCAACATCGACGCGTTTCTTGGCAAATGAGGCATGTTGTGCTTCAAACCCAAGGGTAACATTGGGGGAAATTGTGGAGTGCTCGGATTTAGCGTCATCAGAACATTCTGAGATGATGCCTCCAGCATCCGTGAAGCGCCAGCGCGTTTGAGAAGCTACCGCTATTGTTACCGACGCGCGTCAGATGGTGCTCGTTAAAGTGTGATTTGCGGCGTGGTTTCCGAACTCCACAATTGACCGGGGTGGGTTGAGAGCACACTTGGAAGCTAGGTTTGGCATCACCATTCACTGTCCCCACACGACTAGAATGATAGTTTAGCGCTATTGGACATCCCGCGTTGGCCCATGTGGTGCAACGCCGTCGCGGTGGTGGCCGGCAGCGGCGACGCGTACATAAACACATGGGGCCCAACTTAATTAACCACCTAGACACCATGCTCATCCCCACAGTCACACTCGTGAGCCTCACGGGGGCCCTCGCTTTGATCGTACCCCGCGACAACCCCACAGCGGGGCGGGGTGCTCACCAGCCATACATGCACGGATACAACGCGTCGGGCATCAAGAACTGGAGCGCGAGCACCGACCCCTATGCCAAGTACCTACGTTCTCGAGTGCCGCTGGCGACTCGTATCCCTACCTTTGCGGCCACCCAGGCAAACCCGAATCTCGCAGCCGGGCCTCAGCTGCTCGATCTTTCGTACGACTATGACAATTCGTTCTTCACAGCATACAAGTACAATGACGACTATGCCCGCCGTCAGACGCGGTTCTGGCAATATCCAGACATCTACGGCTCCTGGCACGGAATGCCAGTGTACGGAACAGACACGTCTGAACCCGAGCACGGCTTGATCAACCTGCCCAATCCTGCGTGGACGGACGCGGCCCACCGCAATGGTGTCAAGTCGCTTGGATGCTGGTTCTGGCCCCGGCCTGGAACGTTCGGCGACTATCTCGAGCAACGCCCAGATGGATCGTTCCCTGTTGCCGACAAGCTGCTCGAGATGGCTGCTTACTTTGGCTTTGACGGCTACTTTATCAACCAGGAGGCGTCCATCTCTTCATCCGATGCTGCAAAGCTCATGAAGATGATGCAGTACTGGCGGGCAAAGGCTCCCCCGGGCTTCCACATCCAGTGGTACGACACCATCAAGCCCTCTGGCCAGCTCGCGTACCAGAACCAACTTGACAGCCAGAACTCGCCTTGGTTGAAGAACGGTCAGACTCTCGGAGTTAATGCCATCTTTCCAAACTACGCCATGATGAACGATGCCATGGTCGAGACATCCCACAAGACTGCCCAGGGCCTCGGACTCGACCCATACCAGTCAGTCTTCCACGGCACCGAGAATGAAAAGTATGGCTACAACCCGCCCTACGACACGCGCCTCATCTTCCCCGCCAACGGCACTCCCCGCACCGGCTGGGGCCTATTTGGTTCGCACTTTTCCTGGGCCCTGTACCCCAACAATGCGGCCGCGGCTTCTCAGCCTGCGATTTACAAGCGCGAGCGACAGTACTGGTCTGGTCCGAACGAGAACCCCACGCGCACCGGCAGGACGACGTACACTCCGTGGCCCAACAGCGACGGCGGTGTCGGGAAGCAGGCCGACGACCCGACTAAATGGGATGGTGTGGCACACAACATTGTGGAAAAGTCGGTGATTGGCAAGTTCCCCTTTGTCACAAGGTTCAACACTGGCCATGGAACCGGCCTGTTCTTGGCTGGAAACAAGACCTCGATCACTTGGAACAATGCTGCCATCCAGGACATCCTTCCAACTTGGCAATGGTGGGCCGACACTGGAGTCACTGTCGACTACGACTATTCGACGGCGTACGACGGTGGCAGTTCCCTCAAGGTCACCGGTGCTGGGACTGTTCGACTGTTCAAGACCTCGCTCCAGTGTTCCGGCAGTGGATCCGTCAGCCTGAAGATCAACGCCGCGTCTGGCGTCGACGTCGGTCTAGCCTTTGCCGACGCTCCAAACACATATGTGTGGGTAACACCGGGTGGAGCAGCCCCAGCTGGTAACGGGTGGACTACGCTGTCGGCAAAGCTGCCTTATGGAGGCAAGAAGATCGCCGCCGTGGCTCTGCGACTCAAGGGCGGCTCCCTCAACATTGGTGAGGTTGCCTTCACCGATAGTGCGACCAGCAAGGTTCCGGTGGCACCGACGGGTTTCAAAGTCGACGCAACATATGCGGCTGGTACCACAGCGGAAGTCCTCCTCTCGTGGCAGATTGCCACTGACGTCTGGTACTACGACATCTCGCGCTCTCTCCCTGGAGGCGGTGAGGCCGCAGTCGGACGCATCTATGACGACGTCTACTACATCAAATCGCTCGCGCGCAACGGCGAACCGGCGACGACATTGAAGTTGACGCCGGTGGCGCTCGATGGTACGCGGGGAGCTGCGGCGACGGCATCTGTCAAGTGGTAGCGGCAGCACTGTAGAAGAATAACGCTATGCAAACAGAGTATGGATTGTGTTGCTCTTATCAGTCACGAGAGTGAGGTCAGCCAAATGTAAATTTGACAGAGAGAGCCAGGCACGCCGAGCTGGATGCCGTGAGCTGGTCGATCTTTGACGAGACTGCCCGTGGTGTCCGACTGCCAGGGCCCGTCCAGGATGCCGTTCGAGATGCCTCTGGCCACTGCGGCTTGATGCTGCGTCTTATTTGCGCCCATCTTGCAATATTTGAACGTTTGAACGGGGCTGCCCCACATGTTTGGTTCCACATGCTCCAGAGACACCCCGTACCTGGCAATGGTGCCGACCTCTTTTTCGTGAACCGACCTCGGTGTGCGGCTGTTACTCCGAAAACTCTGACTGCGACTCTGGGAGACCGCTACAACTACCGCTCAAGAACTGAACATTGCTCGAGGGGATCTTGCTTGGCTGCGTCCACATCAGGCAACTGCAGCGGCGGTGTATGGGTTTACTGTTCGGACCACGAGCTGAATTAATTACCTCGGCAGTGGTAGTACTGTACTAGTGCTTGCAATCTCGATGGCCGAAACCGATCCTCGTGCGGGTGAAACCTACAGCAGCATGCTAGAAAATCAAGCTTCATGAAAGGCGAGTTGGCTGACGACTCCAGCCGCCAGGGCCGATCATAGAACAAGCTAAGAGGAGGCTGGGACAGGATTCTGGGCGGGAAGCTGGTTACATGGTTACCCAGGCACCGACCCATGAGCACAACCGCACCAAGCTGCTTGCAAACGACTTGGTCTGTACGCAGCGCAAGCAGCCAGTGAACAGAGTTTACACGCCTCCGTAATGGGTGAGAACAGTCTCGGCATGTCAATATTCACAGACGACAGACAACAGCCTGCTTACAGCGCTGTTAAGTAATTCACGGACATTGGTGGGTTACTTTTGAGTTCTTACCTCACTTGTTCCGTCGTCGGATCAGATGGGCTAGGTCTTCCGTGTCGTGCACACTGAGAAAAGTCTTGGAATTACCATTACTGGACTAGCTCGTTTGCTAAACGGCGGCTGCTAGATGCTGGGTCAAACCTTGTATCTTCTTCAGAGCTCACACTAGGGCTGGGTCAAAGGTCTCCTACAGGCGGCTGGAGCGCAAAGTCCTTCCGCACAGCCCGAAATCGGGCAGAGGTAGTGTTCGGCATGCGCATGATTGCTCTCCGGAGCTTGGTCGCGCGGGAGTCCAAGATGCCAGCGTCCCATCGTTTTGGCGACGAGCACTTCTAACCTGTGCACCTCTGCATGGGCGAATGCCAATGGAAGGACGATATCCAACTCCCACGGCTCTTGATGCGGTTGTTTCTCACCCTCCCTGCGGGCCTGGTGCCTCCTCTCTCCACTCAATCAGCGCTGATACTGTATCGAGGTCCGCATGGGGTGCAATGTAGACAACGGTATTGTTCATGGATCGGGGATGTCATGTGGTTGCGTGGTTGCCACCGGCCTCACAGTATCAATATCACACACGATACGCTGAACATTGCAAGCGCCATGGCAGCTTCACTCGAGCTCGTACTTGGCTACGCCCCGAGGTTTTACCGTGACTACTGACTGTACAGTAGTCAACGCCTGGTGCGTTGGTTCCAGAATACATTACCATGACATCAGTCAGTATGGCGACTGTCTTTGCGCTCCTCATGCACTGCAGGCTTTGCACACGCGGGAGCCGGTAACGGTGGTGGCTGGTCATCTTCCGCGGAAGACGAGGTAATTGTGGTGTGACTTTTCATCAAGTTATGCAAACTTGACCAAGATTCCGTCAAGCAGAACGTTATCCAGTAGCGCTCCACACCGGAATCACTCCTGGTATGCCCCGTAAGTGCAATTGGGCGTGAGGCTGATTTTATCGCACTTCCACACAATGTTCTTTCACTACTCCAGTGCCGACTAGAGTTGGAAATGAGCCTCAAAGCCAACCTTGTTGCGATGCCATGGTCTCCTGGACACTGCTTGCAGCATCATCGGTAACTGTATTCAGAGAATGGGGCGTGTACACCCGGGGTCTAGAAGTCTTGACCGGCAGGTCCAGAGGTGCACATGCATTCTCCAGGACAACTGACAACAAGCATAGTGGACATCAATTGTCCAAGATACCTGACATGGATCGACACGCATAGTGTCCCTACGACCATGCGTGACAGTCGTCAGAGCTACGTTTGCCAGGGAAGTGTTGATGCGCTGCACTGCATGCATTATTATTATTACTCTGGATGACGGTTGCCACTGACTGACTGTACACGACAATGTTAATGTTACTCAAAGCGGAGAGTGCATGCATGTTCCGCAGTCGGAGATCACGTTTGTCGCCGAATCGATCAGCATCGGAGATCACGTTTGTCGCCGAGTTCAGAAGCATCAAACCTCCGCGTTGTTCTGGAAATGGATCTGGTCGTCATTCTAGAATGGTGGAGACTTAATTTACGGCAAGTCGACAACGGGGTTCACTAGTTTTATTCCCACGATCTGGAAACCTCCCACTCGGGTTAGTTGGTCATGTTCGAAGAGGGGGGTTTGGTAAATGTCAAGACAACCTGCAACCTGCAACCTGCAACAATGGTGGTGGTAGTCTATACGAATGCATTTGGCACTATTCCTTCCAAAGAAAGCCATGGCACTGCGCGACGCTCAAAGCGCAGCTGATTGAAACTGCGCGATCCGGTCTCGCCCTTGCGTGCCAACGGAGATGGCTACGCGCTGGGGGTGGCGTCATGGTCTATGTGGAGAAGCGGGCTTCGCGCAGTGGTCTATGTTGTGTATGAAAAAAAATGTGATGATCAAAAAGACGAATGTGGCGGCGTGGCCAGATGCAATGATGGCGAGAATGGGGGTGGTGGTGGTAAGAAGGATGAGCTTCTTAGAATCCCCACTCGACCTCGTGGAACTCGACCTGGTTCTTGCCGAGCCACTTGCGAGCCTGGGCATCAAACTCCTTGGTACGTTCGCTCTCGGCCCACTTGGTCCAGAACTTGATGTCGTGAGCACGGGTCTCGCACTTGCGGTAGCTGCCCATGTATGTGTCCCAGAAGCGCCAGAAGAGGCCAAAGTTGACGCGGCGGTGCGAGTGGTGCATCTGGTGGTCACCAGTGGTGAGCATCATGGAGCCGCTGAGGTAGGCGACGGGGAGGGCCAGAGGGTGGAACATGAGGAGGTGGTGGTTGGAGCGGTAGCCCGAGTGGCCGACAAGAGTCGAGAAGAGGACGTAGGACAGGGGGACGAGCCAGTACCACCAGTTGTGGCCGGCAATGAGGGTCCAAGTCATCCAAGGGAGACCGACCTGGATAAAGTTCTCGAGCATCTCGGCGTGTCCGACAATGTAGACGTGCATGGCGTACGAGTACTCGTGGTGCATGGCGTGCATGAAGTCGTACATGGGGCGGAAGACGTGGCTGCTGCGGTGGATCCAGTAGAAGAAGGTGTCGTGGATGACCATGTAGAGCGCCATGTAGCCGGCAAGGTAGATGGGGTTGAAGGAGAACGAACGGCCACCGGCGGGAGGGTAGAGGACGGTGAGGATTGCCGTCGGGACGGTGAAGGACATGGAGTTGATCCAAGCAGTGACCCACCCGCGCTCCTTGGGGAGAGGGTAGTACCGCTGCAGCTTGCCCTGAGCGTATTGCCTCATGGTGCCCTGGAAGATGAGCTCGCTGTACAGGATGGCGACGCTGGACGCAAGCACACCATAGGCGGTGCCCTTGAGGATCTGCATAGCGAACTCGCCGCTGAGGGCGGGGACACCAGCGACGGTGACGTGGGGGAGAGACTGGAGCATCGACATGGTGTCGGATGTAGAGAGTGGTGGTAGGAGAGGAAGTGTCTTAGACTCTAAGGAGGACCCTACCAAGTCGAAGTGTTTTTGAAGGGTCAACTGATCTAAAAGAATGTCAGACCGGGAACGGAATGGACGTTCTATGAGGGGTGTTGTTCTTTTATCTGTCGAGACTGAAGACGAGTCGTGGGGGTTGGTGTTGGTCGAGATAAAGATGTTGTCTGGCTTGCCTTTATGTATTCTTTTGGCGTCGCAATCGCTGCAACGTTTCGTTCAGCTCTACGCACCGGCCGTCGCAGGGTTCTCGGGTCTAGTAGTTGAGGGAGACGAGGTAAGGAAAAAATAAACCACCTCCCTCGCCGGGAGGTGTCCGGATGGCCAACTTCCCATGAGGGACCGCTTGGGCTTCAGCCACTGCGCAGAGAGAGAGAGACAACTCGCGTAGTGCATTTCCAGTACCGGCAACTCCCCTGACGCTGCGCGTGAGCGAGAGTTTGTTCCGGAGACTACAGGCCACTTCTTCGGAGTCGTCGCTTCAAACAGGAGAGGCGCCATGTCTCCGACAGCACCCTCGACGACGGCTACCGTTCGTTACGTGTTCTATAAACTTTAACAAACGGCATCCTTGAGCAGGTAGCAGGTACAAGGGGAGCCCGAAAAGTAGTGGTGCCTGTCCGGTCTCGCTCGCAACAGATCTGTAGCGAGATCCTGGTTTTTGTAATGTATACATGTGCGTGTGCGTTCCCTTCTAAAACAATCACCATCATCCTCGTGATTCACGTGCAACAGTCATCGTCCGTCGTCTTCTGTGCATATGGAAGGTTGTTCCGCGCACAGCACCGGGAATTTCCATGTCCAACAGTGCTTTCGGTCTTAATCCTCCGTATTCGGCACATGCGCACTGCAGTCCTTTCACGGCTTCAACAGAGTGACAAACGAGGAGAAAGACCCCGTCAGACATGTTTGCGAAGTAGAATCACACCTCTCCGCGAAATTGGGGATAGCCGTCTGGTGAGCAAACGAGCGGAACGTCCAAACTTGGCACACAGCCTGCGCAATAATAGCAGTGAAGGTATAGTCCGACTGTCATGCCCGCAGCTGTCGATTGTGTGCGGTCACCGAACAATGTATACGTACGTACGTGTGAGCCATGTGCTGGGTGAGGTGATGAGTAAGGGCAAGGACGGCAGTGCCGTACTGGAACACAGAGACGTTTTCCAGTACATCAAGCAAGCGTTGCATGAATGCCATTGTTTTGTTCTTGTGCACCGTTGCAGGTACTATGACACATGGTTTCGTCCGTTACTTTAAGGTGTGATGTCTGGGTCGTGTACAATGTCGATGTCTCCGAGATGGAGTGATCACCGACGGACTCGAGTCTCGGTGTGTGTAGTCGGATGGAAAAAGGGTCATGCACCTAGGGTGAACCTTGACGGCAGTTGCCGAGAAGGTCGAGACGGTTTGCTAGACGCGCAGCTTAGCGGGGGAGGCGGGGCGGAACGCTGGAATTTAAGCTCAGAGTCGTTTGAACGAGGGCCCTGAGAAATGCCTTACGGGCCGCGCCTTGGGGAACCAGGCTCCATCTCGAAATCATCCTCGAACCGCGCGTACCGAGGCCAGGTAGTGCATGTATCGTTATCCTCGCGTGGACAGGGACCCTTGTTCACGTACAATCCTTGTTGTGCATGTGGACGTTTCTGTGTGCCCCAGAACGACGTCCGAGGCGCGTCACCGAGCGTCTGCCTGCAGATCAGCTTCAGGTGCTGACCAAACCTTGCCCAGATGCGACTGCAGGTACAGTTAAGGACCTTTGCTTCAGCTTACCCGCATGGGATCTCTAGCCCCGGATGTGTTGTCGAGACGACGTCTCACATTATGACATGTATCGTTATTGGTCAAAATCGGGTCTCCCGGATGCCTCCCACAATGTCATCGCGCAGCCGTCACCCTGACGTTCTAGAGCAACGGCAGAACAATGTTCAGCAATACGAAACACCGCTTTGGGTACCATAGTATTTTCTGTCTACCGTCATTTACGATGCCGGTGACGAAAGGAGTGGGCCTGAAAAGTTGAGTTTGCTCTCATCGACGACCCGAAATTGCTTTCTCTCGGCAGCCGACGCTTGCAGGGTCGTCATCCGCTGTCAGAGGGCGCCGTCGCGTTTGTGCAGCGGATGGACCTGCCTGCCACTTGACTTTTCGCAGCGTCGAGGCGGAAGACATGTGAGGCGACGATCCAAATGCTCCGAGATTGTTCCATCGTCGCCCAACATGCCGCAGGAACGTTGATCACTGTATTCATCCGCGACACAATTACCCCTTGTGTATATTCCCTTTTGTTCTCGTCAGCAGCGTCTGTGAACCTTATTCTCCGCCGCCACTAGCGTTCTTGGCTTGTCGTCTCCGCCACCACTGCCAGCTGCCACTCTCCGACGCCGACCAATAGGGCCCGCATACATTGGTCGAACTGTCCATGCTCCATCCACCCTTCGGGCGGTGTATGTTCTTTGGTTACCAGTTCATGTACCTCGCTGTGCACAGGTGGCACAGGTCCTTCTCGGGAAGAGACACCATTCAAACCGCGAGTTCATGCCGAGACTCCACTCCCGTAGATGCGCTCACTGGTGACATCAACGTATCAGCCACCGTGCTACAAACGGATCGCATGTGCCTTGGGTACGAGAAGCAAGGTGACAGAGGACATGGAGGTGTTCATGCCTCTGGTCCATGCCGGGCGGTGCCTTGGCGACTTTGACAGACAGTAACGTCTCGAAAGTCTCCGGTAACCCGCTTGGACGAAGGCGTTACTGGGAACCGCTGTGACGGTGACCCAGCTCAGCACCACTGCGACCGGACTGTGCCCCTCGGATTCCACTATTTTCGGAGTTTAGGCCGTGCAAAAGGTAGCTTGGAGACACTTCGGAGCGAACGCCACTCGGATTGATCGTGATTCTCGGGTGATTTACAGCCACCTTTCACTGGAGCCGTCAGACAGTGCTATGGAGAGTTTACCGGTGGCTGCAACAACGTGACACCCTTCAGCGCCTGCCGGAGTCACAGTGACACGCTCGCAATGGAAGGGCACCCGAGAGGGGTGCACGTTCAAGACTTGCTACTCGGCGACGGGCTCGTGATGACACGCCTGACCCCTCCGCTCCTTATTCTCCCATCCTTTCAGCCGGATGACTACTGCAGCCCAGAACAGTCTGGCACCTGACCCGACGTCGCGGCGGAGCTTCCACGCCACCCTTCTCGGCCGCGGGAAACCTGGAGCCTGCGGCTATAGTTAAAGTCGCCTCGGTGACCAAGGAACAGGTGACGGCACCACCATTGGAATGGGGTCGCTGACGAGGGGGAGGGTCGCCCTATACGATTCCGTAGCCCCTTAGGCACCAAAATCCACGCTGGTCGTGGTCCAGAAGCAGACAGAGCCCATGCGTCTTGTTCCTATCGAGAAGGCTTGCTTTGCGGCGCTTTCGTTAGAACGTACGATGGGAGCCGGGTTACGTCAAGGTCGGAGGGGAAAGGGGAGAGTCACCCAGACCTAAAAGACAAAGTGATCGCCACGCAGATCCGGGAGCGTCATGGACGATCATTTGTGGCAAACGTTTGTGGCTGAACGCACTCGCAGGCCGTTCACTACCGACCAGTCCATCTGCACAGCTCAACGTAGCCTGGCCCCCATCTTTGCTATGCGTTAGTGACTCGGAGAAAATGTGAACAGCCCGATAGGGGGCAATGAAGCCGGTAGGGAAACAAGGAGACATTTTTGTCACCTTCCATGACAACGGGCGCCACTTCCGCGTGCGTTGGAGAACGCACAGGCTTTCACTTGGAGAGCACTGTGAACCTGTGTCTCTGCACTGTGAGTCTCTGCATTCGCTAGTGGCGGTGTCTCTGAGAAAAATAGGCAAGGGGCATCGCCACCGCAGAAAGTCGCCACTCTTCCCATCGCCACCCTCCCACTCTTGCTGAGCAAAGAGTTTCCAGTCGAACACAGTCAACTGTGGGCGGTCAGTTTGTCAACTTGGAACCAGAGTCCTCATCCTCTCAGTCATGGACCGTCAACAGTCACTTCCGAAACCCCTTTCAGTTTGCAAATGGGCTTGGACAACGCGTGACGGTGAGCATTAGCGTCGAGGATTTGCCTGGTGCTGGTAAGTTGTTAGAAACTGGCATGAGTGGTGAGCGGAGGGCTATCTCGCATTCGTGTTCGGCGTTTGATACTGCCACATGCAAGCCAGTGTCTCCTACCGACTCAATCGCGACGAGAAGGAGTCATTCCTCATCAACGGTTAACGTCATTTGATCACCTTCCTCCTCTCACTCGCTTCTCCCTCTGACCCTCATGTTTTCTTCGGTCCCATTATTTGTCCCCTTGCTCTGTCCATTTCGTGTGTTCTGTTCTCTCTGGCGTCTTGCGTTTGGCATTGACATCCGTCATTCGCTGTCCGTTATCATCCGTCCGTTTCGGAGGTCTTTTGCTGATGTTGTTGTCGGTTGTCGGTTGTCTGCTGTGTGTTGTCATCTCTGTTGTCGATCGTTTGGTCCTCTCCGTTCTCCGGCTGTGCGTTTCAAAGAGATGAGTTCACAAACCTCACAATAACGCACTCCCGTTTGTGTATCTTCACCTACTAACAAGCAATCTTCACCTACTAGCAAGCAATCTTCACCTACTAACAAGCAATCTTCACCTACTAACAAGCCAGCCAACAAGTGTGGGTGTGAACGCCAGTTCTTTCGGCACGTGAGGCTCGGCATTGATATCGCTACAAGAACCGCCCAGGCGCGTCACCAAGCCGACGGGCTAGAACTGAACGTCGAGCAGTGAGGCCGTTTCTGTGTGCAACATATTATCCCAGGGGTTCTTCCCTTGTTCGTGGTTCGGTAACTCACTGTTCCATGGTGGGCCCTAACTCTGTCCGTGCATTCAGCATTCCACGATCCCCACCTAGCGGAACTACCTCAGATCGAGCCTCGCCTAACAGTGATGCCCAGGAGTGGGTGTTTCTCCGAGACTAAGCATCATTACCGAGCCCGCCAGGCTATTCCAGTCACACTCTATTGATCTTAGCTGCGGATAGGTTCGGACTGAAACGGCACGCGAAGCCGAAGTTGGCCGCAGGTAAACTCGCCAGAGTTGGAGGACAATGGCTCGCCTGCACCCTGCCTCATCACCTGGCTTATCTCAGCCTGATACCAACCTAGCGCCAAGATGAGTGACCGAGTCGAGACACAATCCAATCCCCTGGTTTGGACTTGTGATTCCTGCAGCGCTTGCTGTTGTGGCTGCATGCATGTTTCCTACACTCCTGCAACTTCCGAAGCCAAGCCAGGGCTCGCCAGGCCCTCACCAATCGAGAGCTCACGTGCCGGTGAGACAAGGCGCGGGATACGGCCAACTCCGCCTCGGCCGCCGCCTCGCTTGGCTCTGGCTCTGGCTTGTTGCCTTTGTTCTTTTTTGTCTCTGTTATCAGGAGTTTTCTTTGTTTGGCACCCCCACTGCGCCACCGCCCCCTTTTGCCACCCGATTTGCCTTTAACGCCACCGTCACCTGTCACTTGATCACGAGATTTTCATTGTCTTGGAATTTTTAGAACCAGATGCAACGGTTTGTGTCGTCACTTGCATTCTAGCATGTCCCACGGCCTAGTGCGACGCTCGCGTACTGGATTGCCCCTTGGCCTGCGGCGTGCCCCGTCCCCAGCACACCAGCACCCCGCGCCCCGGCTCCTGTCGGAGAGTCTCGCCAAGGCCCATCCAATGAAGAGACTGTGGCAATCTGATCTGCTGACCTCTGTGCGCCAAGACACAATGTCTTGGCTCGTGACGAACACTGCATACTGTGACTGTGGCTGTGTGGAGGAGAACGGGGTGCATGTCGGAGAGCGTCGGTGGCAACTGACGTCGGAAAGATAGATAAATAGTGGTATGTGGAGTGGTGGCAAAGATCCACATCCACATCCAGTTCCCACTCCACACAGACCTTCTAGCTACTACCACTCCAACCCTCTCCACTGATCTACAGCACAGCCATGAGTGAGTAGCCCAGACCGTGCACCCTGGACGATGCGGTTTCTAACACTCCCCAGCTTCTTCAGCGTCCGTGTCCCCACAGACCCATAACGCCTCGCTCGGCACGTCCCCCGATACCGGCGGCGGCTTGCGCGGGTTTGTCCGCCGCATCTCGCACAGCGGCGGTGCTCGTCCCACGGTGGCCCCGGCCGACAACGATGCGGCTGTTGAGGGGCTCGTAGGCATGGGCTTCCCTCGCAACCTTGCCGCGCGCCAGCTCCACCTTGCCGGCGGCGACCCGAAGAAGGCGGCCGAGTCCCTCGTCCATGCCGCCCACCCCCGCCAGTCTGGCGCCGACGCCTTCTCCCACCCCGACTGCCCCGTGTGCGTGCGCGAGACAGAGAACATCCGCATTGCAGAGGAGCGTCGCCCATCCATCGCCAACATGCTCGGCCGTGTCCGCTCGCGCAACTCGGACACGGACCAGGAGCCCCACCAGCAGCAGCGCCGCGGATCCGTTAGTGCCATGCTCCGCCGCCCCTCGATCAGCGCCGCCCTCGCCCGCATGACGACGCGCGACATTGATGGCAAGCACTAAGTGTCTCGTGCCCTCGTGCCCCAACCCCCACGCCTGTACAAGCAAGCCAGCTCTCACCAATACAATCAAGATGGATGAAGTAATACTATCGACGGAAATGACCAAGACCCAAGCCTCCACACCGAATTCCCCAACCCGATCTGCGACACGCTCGTACTGCCACACAAAGTCCCCAGTTGTACCCTGTAGCAATGTCCTGATGCCAACTGAATGCAACAACTGTTTACAACCTTATCGGCGTGTAGATATCGTTTAGATCGTGTAGATCGTGTAGATCTTGTAGACCGTGCGATCGAGCAGGCGGTAGTGTAACCCGATACTGATCCCGAACCGGATGCGGAGACATCGAATGTGGGCAACCAGGTCCCAAGTCCCTTCAGGCTGCAGGCTGTTGCCGCTCGGCGACACGGGAGTGCCGGTTAGTACCTATGGCAACCGCAGTGATACTTTCATAATGCCGCCAGACGCGCCCCTCAATGCATAACGCGGTACAGCGTACAAGCACGGCATGCATGTAACGAGCGTGACTGGGGCTGTTGTCGCGCGGAAGTGTACGGAACTGTCTCCATGTTTAGGAGAACCCTGCTCAGCGTTCTCCCAGTGGGACGCGAGTAGTACGGTTAAGCTAGAGGAGTCGTGCTCGCAACGCCCGGAGGATTATCTGCAGACAGGAAGATGTCAGTGTTTGGGAATCATTCACGCCAAGGCGTGGGCTGGAAGCTCTGCCGCCCTCTACTGTGTACTGTCCTTCTGCGCCTTCCAGTCATACGCCTGCTCCCACGCGTAGGCAGCACGGTAGAGGGTGGGCTCTGCGTACCATTTGCCCACCAGCTGCATACCTACGGGCAGCTGCGCCTTGTGTTCATCGTCCGATGGCAGGAAGCCCACGGGCAGGGAGAGGGCGGGCAGGCCGGTCTGTGGGTCAGCAACTGCTGGCAGAGACAAACAACACTTGGAGACTGGTCGAAGAGAAACAGCACTTGGAAAGAGATAAGCTGCAGACCAGGGCGCTGCGTCTATGTTGGACGCAAGTAGATTGCCCTCTTACCAGCAGCCCTCCTTGACCTGATACTCACCAAGTTGAACGGTGCCGTGTTCGCAGTCATGCCAATCCCCTTGACCATCTTCTCCGCGATCGGCGCACTGGGCGGGAGCATGCGCTGGGGCAAGAACGGGATGGTGGGCATGACGAGGAGGTCATACTCGTCCAGCGCCTTGTAGTAATCGTCGCGGAGCTTGCGCACGAGGTTTGTCGCCTTGCCAAACAGCGTGGGCGGCATGTGCTCCCACCCCCACGAGCCGTTGACGAGCGTGTTGGCGTTGGCGACAAACAGGTCCGGCAGCCGGTCCTGCGTAAACGGCAGCATCTTGGCCGTGAGGTCGTTCATAGCCAGCTGGCGGCGGCCGCACGCGCGCCCCGCCATCGAGTTGGCCGCCGAGAACCGGCCGATCACCGCCCACAGGTCCGGCGCCGTGCGGTGCATGGGGACACTGACGGTGTCGACTGTTGCGCCGAGCGCGGTAAACTTTTGGGCCGCGGCGGTGATGAGCTCGCTCACCCGCTTATCATGCAGCGGGCAATCGAGGGATTCCACTAGAATACCAATCTTGAGGCCCTTGACGCCACCGAGGGCCAGCTCGGGATACACCGGTACGTCCCCAGGTAGCGGGCATCCCGCGCCCTGCCTGTCGTCGATCCCGTCCGCGCCAGCGATAGCCTGCAGGAACAAGGCGTTATCCAGCACGTTGCGCGTCATCGGCCCCGTGTGGTCGATAGTGGGTTCCAGGCTCGCGATGCCAGTGTACGGAACGAGGCCAAAGGTGGGCTTCATGCCCACCAGGCCGTTCTTGCTGCTCGGCAAACGGATCGAGCCCGCCTGGTCGCCGCCGATGCCCATGTCGACGTCCCCGCGCGCGACGAGCACGCCGGTGCCCGAGCTCGAGCCGCCCGCGCTGTAGCCCTCGGCGTACACGTTGTGCATCGTGCCCGTTGCCGAGCTGTCCGACAGGCCCCACAGGGACATGTTCTCGCACACCGCCTTGCCCAGCACCGTGCCGCCCGCGGCGAGGATGCGCGTCACCACAGTCGCGTCCGTGTCTGGTGTCCAGTCCTTGATAAAGTCGGTGCCGAGGAGGCAGGGTACGCCCTTGACTGCAACATTGTCCTGCCTGTCAGCTGGGCCCATCAGAACTGCATACCTTGAGGCAGAATGTCTTGCCCGCCAGCAACCCCTTGTTCTGTTTGGTGTCCTTGATCCGCACGCGCCACGCCCAAGCATTGGCCGGGTTTTCCTCGGCGCTCGGACGGTGCACGTCCTGGCGCGGATATCGCTCCTCATCTACTGCAGGCACATAGTCGTCCATCGCGTCTACACGGTTCCACACCTCCCATATGCCCTTCAGGAAGGAGGTGTATACCGGGGCATCGTCGTCCGAGACGGACAGGCCAAACTTGGCGAGCGTCTCGGGAACAGAGGCATCGGTGACGGGGTTGTTGGGCGAGAGCGTCGCCGGCGTGAGTGTCGCTGACATTGGTGGTATGATGGGTTGTGGAATGAGCAACACTAGAGGTGGGTAGCGACGAAGATGTAGTGGGTGCGTTCAGAACCGACAGGTTGCTATCTGGCGTCATTGGAATCGATAGCGCGCGGGTTGCTTTACGAAACAAGCCCACTTGGGCTAGGCCCACAAGTCACCGATAACTCAATCCTCGGATAAGGCCGTGTGTAGATCCTTGCGCGAGATCATACATTGTGGCATCCGCATAGTGGCATTGGCAGCTGAGTGGGTCCAGTGGCGCACCGTGGCAGGGTACATCACTGGCATAGCACAAGACATATGCAAACAATTAAGCAGCGCCACACCCATCCGTCTTACCAGTCTCACATACTTTCTCGGCCCACCCGTCAACGGCTTGGACGGGGAGATATCCGATCTGCGCGGTCTGCGCGATCTGGCTGCCTCCACCACGCCTAGAAATGACAACGTCCACTCCCCAAAACGAAGCCGCTTCAAGCTGGCCCTCTCCTCGCCTCTTCCTCTGCTTGCCCCCTCTGAGAATCGAACTCAGAGCTAAGGATGACTGTATATGAGACCTGCGTTTTACCATTAAACTAAGGGGGCGGTCGGGGGAGAGCACTGAGGGCCTTCGCCCGTGCAGTGGCCGGCGAGGACAGAGAGACGAGCGGGATAGGAGATCACCCTCGAGAGGGGGGGAGGACTGCTTGTAGCTTCTGACAGAAGGCCTGGGGCTGGATGTAAACACCGTCCAAGGCTGCTTGCAGCTAGTATGGCCTTGCGATCCCCGTTTGCGATGCGAGCGGCCCACATGGCTGCCTGCCAACGTGCTTTGCCGGTAGCCCGAATGAAGTCTGCCTGCAGCAGCCCAGTCCCGCAACGAACCCAACAAGCTATCTACTCCAGTTCAGCCCTAATCGAGAGATGACGCTCGGCTACTAGAAATACAGCAGCCATGATCTGGCTCATGTCCGCGACTCAACAAGATGGATTCAGCCTGATACATGCACCGTGTACCCCACACCCCCACACGGCCGCGCACCCACTCGGCGCGTTTGTGCCACGGGGTGGAGGGAGCCTGCCAGGGGTGGACGGGTACCGATTTTGGGCCCCACCAAAGCCGTGTTCTCGGCAAGGCCAAGAGCCGAGCGAAATGATGGTCCGTCCCGAACTAATACCGGTGCCGGGTCGAGTGACTGCATGCTGTTCTCGCGTTGGTTCGTTTTCTGATTCTGATTTGTGACTTTGTTTTCTCCTTCTACACACCTCTCCATCAACACGCACAATGCTCCGCACCGCCCTCCCCCGCGTCGCCCACCGCGCCTTCATCGCCCGCCAGTTTGCGGCGCCCGTGTCGCGCTCGTTTACGAGCTACAACGCCGCCGTCGCGGGTCTCACCCCCGAGCAGGCCGAGTTCCGCGACACGGTGCACAACTTTGCCCAGAAGGAGATTGCCCCGCGTGCGGCCGAGATTGACAAGCTCAACGAGATGCCCAAGGTGAGTTGTCTGTGGGGTGGCGGGTCCGCTGTGACGCGCTGAGCTCGCTCTTTCTGCACCAACATCACTCTACACGTATACTGACACCCCAGGACCTCTTCCCGAAGATGGGCGAGATGGGCCTGCTCGGCGTGACCGTTCCCGAGGAGTACGGCGGACTCGGACTCGGCTACCTGGAGCACACGATCGCGATGGAGGAGATTTCGCGCGCGTCGGCGTCCGTCGGACTGAGCTACGGCGCGCACTCGAACCTGATGGTCAACCAGCTGAGGCGCAACGGTACCGAGGAGCAGAAGGCCAAGTACCTCCCCAAGCTCCTGAGCGGTGAGCACGTCGGCTCGCTCGCCATGTCCGAGCCCAACGCCGGCTCGGACGTCGTTTCCATGCGCACTCGCGCCGAGCTCAACGAGGCGGGCGACAAGTACATTATGAACGGCTCCAAGGCCTGGATCACCAACTCGCCCATTGCCTCGACCTTCCTCATCTACGCCAAGAGCGAGAAGGACGCCAAGCCCTCCAAGGCTATCACCGCGTTCATTGTTGAGCGGGGGTTCAAGGGCTTCGAGGTCGGAGAGAAGCTCGACAAGTTTGGTGTAAGTGCCGCGGAGTCCGCGCCGAGTGCCTGATCTTTTACTGACCACCTAGATGCGCGGCTCTCCCACCGCCGAGCTCTTCTTTGACAATGTCGAGATCCCCGTCGAGAACCGCATTGGCAAGCCCGGATCGGGCGCCGCGGTCCTCATGTCCGGTCTCGACTATGAGCGTCTCGTCCTCTCGGGAGGTCCCCTCGGCATCATGCAGGCCGCGCTCGACATGACGCTCAAGTACACGCACGAGCGCAAGCAGTTTGGCCAGCCGATTGCCGAGTTCCAGCTCATGCAGGGCAAGATTGCCGACATGTACACCAAGCTCTCGGCGAGCCGCGCGTACGTGTACGCCGTCGCGCGTGCTGCCGATGCCGGCAAGGTGTCGCGCGAGGACTGTGCCGGCGCCATCCTCCTCGTCTCGGACCACGTCTGCGAGATTGCAATGGATGCGCAACAGGCATTTGGCGGAAATGGCTACATCAACGAGTACGAGGTGGGCCGTCTGCTCCGCGACGCGCGCCTGTACACTGTCGGCGCCGGAACCCAGGAGATCCGCCGCGGTCTCATTGGCCGCATGTTCAACGAGGCCATCAAGGCCGGCAAGGACAACCTCTAGAGTGCGCTAGCGCAGCGAGCTCGTGTGAGGGTGGTGCGGGTTGATAGAGATCAGTGGAGAGCACATGTAGTAATGTAAAATGGGTATGTATGCCCTGCGATAGGAAGAAGCAAGATGGGATAAGCACGGCCAACGAAGCGCGTCTGCCTACTCTCAAGGACTTCAAACAGGCGGCATCTGCCCTCAGTCGTAGGCGTCTACACAATGCGCCTATGATTGCCACGGAGCTACACTAGAGGCGTCAACTTGGGCCCACTGGCTTCTGCGGGCTTTGCGGGCGCTTGCACAGACTGCGACACACGTTCTGTCATTTTGATAGTATAGGTCATCCATCTAGCGAGCTGCAGGCTACTGTAGGGGGCTGGTCCGTGTTATAAACTACTTTTGCAGGCGTGGGCCTCGAGAGACAGCGCTCAACGGTTCCGGGTATTCGTTCGCGGTCGGTGTGGGTGGTATGGTTGATCGGGAATGTTGGTTGAACGAACGGGGTGTGTAGTGTTGAAAGAATGGTTGAACTCAATGTGATGTTGTCGTGGAGGCTGTTTTTGTGGTCATTTCGATGTTTTGTGCTTCTTCTCGGGTAGAATGGCAGCAGTACATGACGCCGCAAGCGCGACCATGTCGATACAAGCAAGAGTCTCCGCTATACTCGCATCGCCTGCTCTTCTCCCCCCTCCTGCTGCCCTCTCCCCTCCCTCTTGGCTTAATGGCTCTTCTTCTTCGCAGCCGCGAGCTTGCGCAGGTGCCTGCGCTCGACGCTGCGGTCCGAGTCCCAGTCGACGTCGGCGGCCAGCAGGTCTGTCTGTCCGTTCTTCTCGAGCTTCGAGTCGAAGAAGCCGTCGCGGTACCCGCGCACGATGCGCTCGAGGAGGTCCGAGGTCGAGATGGACGGTGTGCGGCGCGTAGGAAGGAACTTGCCTGTGAACGTTAGTATACAGGAGCATCAAGCACGTGCGAGGGTAGTCACTGTCTCTTGGCAGTAAATTCTCTCTTTCCACTCACCCTGGCCCTTGACAAAGGCATACACATCGTCCATGTCCTTGCTGGGGTAGACGTACTCGTCGTGCGCAATGTAGTCGATCTGGTACTTGTCCATCCACTCCTGGTCGACGACCCACGGCGCGTCGGGGAGCACCTCGTCGGCCCAGCGGCAGTGGCGAACGCCCTCACAGCGCTCAGCGTGGGTCATTGCGGGCGCCGACTTGTGGTTGGCACACAGCTCGTCAGAGCAGACACCAACAAGAAGGTGGACATTCGGGAAGGACAGCTTGGCCTGGCGCAGCTGCAGCGCGTGACCAAAGTGGAACAAGTCGTACACGCCGTCCGCGTAGATGCGTACCGGCCGTCCCTCGGGAGGCGGGCTGGTCTTCCACCAGCGGTCGACACCGTCCTCGGCTCCCCGGCCCTCGATTGCGCGCTGGACAAACCCGAGAATGTTCTCCTCGCTCAGCTCTGAAGGGCGAGTGTACATCCTAGGCGGGCCGGCTGCGCTTGCACTGTTGGGTCCTTGCTCGTGGACGCGGTACGGCTTGGCAAGAGACACAGAGTCGGCAACGGGGACATCACTGGGGTGGGGGTTGTCCAGACTCGGGTCAATGGTGAGCTGCGCACGCGACGGCTTTGGTGTAGGCACGCGGCCGAGGTTGCTGGACGCACCGCCGGCGGGGGTGGGCGAGGAAGGGCGGCGGAAATGCGAGTTGGTGGACGACGCGTGGACCGGGGTGTTGCCGATCGTGGACGACGACTCGATGTCTCCGTCGTAGCTGAAAAGTCAGTACACTGCAGCACGCCACAAAACGCCTCGCCACGATGGATTCTGCAAAGCCCGACAGAAGCTTCCTTCCTTATCGGCTGGATACTCACGTCGGGGACTCGAGACCCTCGCTTTCGCTCAGGTTTCCGCGCTTGTCGCCGCGGCGAAGCATGTTGAGGGCGAGGCCCATAGGCGCGACGGCAGGAGCGGGGCGGTCCTGCTGGAGCGGGTTGGCCGAGTTGAGGCGCGGGGACGAGGCTGTCGACGCGGAAAGTGTCGGGTCGTTGACCGATATCATGGAGGCGACATCAGAGACGTCGTTGTCTGGGCGAATAAATACAGTCGAGAGAAAGTCACCAAGGTCAGAAGCCCAGTGGATAAAGAAGGTAACGCAGGCAGTTGCGAATGCGCGGTTAATGTCAGTCGCCGGAGAGTTAGCCCAGTCGGAGACGGTCGGCACAAGTGGGTAAATGATATCGTGCGATAGTGAACAGCAGGAAGAATCACATGTCAGCAACAATCTTTGTGACGAGCAAGCGGCATGGGCTCACCTTCTTCGCTGGCGTCCTGCGAGCTATCGGGGTCCCTGCCGCGACGGCCTTCGACACGGCCGTCTACCCTCCTGTGCCGCTTCTGCTGGGCGGTGGTCGTGGACATTGTGCCGAGTGGGGTTATGTCGAATTAGAGTGTAGTCTGCGTTGGAGCAAAGGGGAGAGATAGAGATGAATGGCAACGTCGAATGGAGACTTTGACGACGACGATGAAGATGATGATGATGATGATGGTGGACTAGAGATGGGTGGTGGATAAATGAGGTCGACGACGAGCCAGAGAGACACTTGCACTTGCACTTTGCTACGGACATGGACACAGTTTCAGATTGTCTTTGGCCAGCAGTCATTACAATTTGAGAAGCAATCCTGATATAAATATACTAATGATAGCAATGTTCAAATCCAAATTCCAATACAAAACCCAAATATAAAATGCGTCATTGAGAGAAAGGCAAAGCCAAGACCCGACTTTTTTGGCTGGGGAAGTGGTTGAAATCCATGAGCCAACAAGGGAACAAGGGGGAGCGTTGTGGACGTGTCACTCGTCGACATGCAAGACATGTAACACATGCAACACATGGGTTCGGAGAGTTATCATATCCGTCCCATCATTACCTGCGTTCGCCTCATGCACTGCATTGTCCCTTCACAGCCTATGGATGAGTGGCGAGCGATGAGGGCAGCATGATGACCACCAAGAGAGAGAAATGGTCAAGTGAGAGGGAGCAAGAGCATGTAATAACCATATTGATATGCCATGACGATATGACGACGTCTTGCTCTCTCTCTCTGCAGCTCTCTGCAGCTCTCTTTTCCACCCAGCTGCATGGCTGCAGTGGTGGGGCAGTCGGGGGCGGGGAAATATCTGGTTGGTGGCCAGTGAGCGCGGACTTGAGCCATATCTCCGCATCTTTCACTGCCCCATGACGAGACTGCGGATCGCCCTGCACCCAATTTGATTCCGTCCCTCAACCCACGCACCTGTCCAATATGTGGGTGGCATAAATAAACACCACCACCTTGAGTGACTTTCGAAAACAACAACAAAGGCTGTGGCCAAACGCGACTGTTTTTCTCAAATTACACTGAATTCCATCATTTACACCCAGCACATTCACAACGATGGACGTGATACACGAATCCTCTTTCCGGTCCGAGTCCTCCGCGTCGGGCGAGACGAACTGGGAGGTGTTCCTGTGCGTACTGCGAGCGGGCGAGCAAATGGTCTGGGAGGGTTGGAGGATTGCGGAACCCACCCCCACCGATGCCCGGTCACGACGCCTTGTTTGGATCACACTGACACCCAGGGGCGTAATGCACGACGTCGGCACGATGATGGACGTACAGGATGAGCTGGGCGATGTCAAGGCGGCCGAGGAGGCGGTGGTGAAGAAGGACGACGAGCGGGCCGCCGTCGTGGACAAGCTGCAGGACGAGTTGCGGGGTGAGTAAATGAACGCAACGAGGATGAACGAGCTAGATAGGGCCCACGAGTCAAGACAGGCTTTCTTCACGCCACTCGTGCGGAACTGGATGCCTTCTATACCCTTTGCTGACATTCCAGTCCTCGCAGCACAATACCAAGCCGCCGCCGCCGCCGCCCAGCGCCCCGCAGGCACCCCGAGCGCAGCCGAGCACGAAGCGCACGTGGCCGACCTCGAGCAGCGGCAGTATGCTGCCGGCAAGGCGCTCAACGACGAGCAGAGCGCAGTGGCAAAGAAGGAGGTCGAGCTCGGGCGCGTAAAGGCCGAGCGGGACGAGGTGCGGCGGTGGGACCCCACGTGTGGGCCGGGCAACGACACGCATGTGTGAGTAGTGTGGACAAGAAGAAAGAAGCCCGGTTGCCGGAACACAGACTCACTGGACAGAATCCGCCTGAAGATGTTTGACGAAATGGGCTTCAAGCTCCTCGAGGCCAAGCCGACCAAGATCCTCGTGCGCAACGACCGCAAGCCCGATATCAGCGTGCACACCGTCGACATGGCCAAGCGCGTCGCGTCGGCAAATGCGCTGTGGGCTGCGAGCTAGGGAGGTTGGCTGATCCGACTCGTGTGGTTGTGTTGTATATCAAGGACATGTATGATTCCGACGGGAAGCTAGGTCGGTCGTGGTCGTGGGTTCGGGAGCCTCCGGAGGGGTGATAACGGAGAGGACGGCAGAAGCAAGGCATTGATTGTCATATCAGTGGACGTAGATATACCGTTGCGCTTGGCGGCAACTACTCATGCCGCTTCCTTTGCATTGCGTCCTTTACATGAACCCCGGCTGCAACGTATGCCGGTCCACTGCGCCCTGTTGCATCATCCAGCTCATCAATCTCCTGCCCATCGATCCACTCGGGATCGATCACCAGTGACAACTCCGTGTACGTACCCTCCTTTCAGTTAGTAGCTCCCTCGCCCTTACTCGCCTGCAACGCTCCATTCTGGTGGCGGTTGACGCCATGCATTTATTAACCATGAGACCGACTCTATCAAGTGTACAAACAAAATACAGAGCCGGAAGAGGGGGGGTATGCACCGACCTGGCCGACCCAGTCCAACTAAGACTAGTCCTGGGGGGGCACTAAGCACGACGGCTGTGTTTGGACAGCTGAGGTCGATGGCAGTTTATGAGTTTGCTGTGGGCACCACGTTGGCACTAGCGACCAGACGGGGCCTGGGTAATATAAGTCTACCGAGGGAATGTGTTATGCTGTGGGGGTATCGATGGGATGTGTGGGGGGGAGGGAGGCGTGCGAGGTGGAACTCGCGCGTGGGGCCCATGAGGGGCGTCCCAATGATGGTGATGCGGGTGGGGGGGAGGGGTGGAACAAGATCTCTAGAAACAACTAATCATAGTTGGCATCTTAGAACTTGAGGGTCTTGGGCTTCTCCCACGAGTAGTTGGGGTTGCCGAAGTGGCCGTAAGCAGCGGTCTGGCGGTAGATGGGCTTCTGGAGGTCGAGCTCCTTGACAATGACTCCGGGACGGAGGTCCCAGTTGTTGCGGATGATCTCAACGAGCTCGGCGTCAGACTTCTTGCCGGTGCCGTAGGTGTCGACAAAGATGGAGAGGGGCTCAGCGACACCAATGGCGTACGAGAGCTGGACGAGGGCGCGGCGGGCGAGGCCGGCGGCAACGAGCGACTTGGCGATCCAGCGGGCAGTGTAGGCAGCCGAACGGTCGACCTTGGAGAAGTCCTTGCCGGAGAAGGCACCACCACCGTGGGCACCCCAACCACCGTAGGTGTCAACAATGATCTTACGGCCAGTAAGACCAGCGTCACCCTGGGGACCACCAATGACGAAGCGGCCGGAAGGCTGGATGTGGTAGATGACCTTGTCGTCAAGGAGGTTCTTGGGGATGACCTTGTTGATGATCTTCTCCTTGATCTGGGCGCGGAGGTCCTCAGTGGTGATCTCCTCGGCGTGCTGGGTCGAGATGACAATGGTGTCAACACGGAGGGGGATCATGGCTCCAGACTCGTCCTTCTTGTACTCGACGGTGACCTGGGTCTTCGAGTCGGGGCGGAGCCAGCCCATGGAGCCGTCGCGGCGGGCCTCAGCCATGGCCGAGTTGAGCTTGTGGGCAAGCATGATGGTGAGGGGCATGAACTCGGGGGTCTCGTCGGTGGCGTAGCCGAACCTGGGAATAGTGTTAGCCGAAAAATTCGACGCGCTCCATGGCAGGGATTGGGTGTTTCGGATGGGCCGACTGGCGGGAGGAAGAACAAAAAAAAATGGCTGCCAACTTTTTTTCGCGTCTTCCTCGGTGGCCACCAACGGACATCATCGCACACCGCCTGCGTTCCAATGTCACTTACATGATACCCTGGTCACCGGCACCGTGGTTCTCAAGAGCTCCGTGGTCGAGACCCTGGGCAATGTCGGGCGACTGCTGCTCAATGGCGACAAGGACGTTGCAGGTCTTGTAGTCGAAGCCCTTGTCCGAGTGGTCGTAACCAATGTTCTTGATGGTGTCACGGATGACCTTCTGGTAGTCGAGACGGGCCTTGGTGGTGATCTCACCAAAGACCATGATCATACCGGTCTTGGAGGCGGTCTCACAAGCGACCTTGGAGTTGGGGTCCTCGGCGAGGCAGGCATCGAGGATGGCGTCCGAGACCTGGTCACAGATCTTGTCGGGGTGGCCCTCACCGACCGACTCGGAGGTGAAGAGGAAGCTGGAGTGTTAGCGGGAGGGAAGAAGGGGAGCGGGGAAGGCGGAGGAAGGCGGAGTTGTAGGTCGACGTGGCTAGCGCATTCTGGACAAACGTGTATCACGGCTGCACAGTTCTCCACGTCGCCTCGAGCTCCGAGCTCGCTGTCCGAGTGTTTGATACTTACTGGCCAGGGGCGAGCTGGTGAGCGGGGCCGTTACCGTTGACAACGTTGGTCATTTTGATAGAGGGTGAGGATGTTTTAACTAAAGAGGACTAGGTTTAGATAAAAAGGATGAAGGAGAAGAAAAGAGAGAAAACGAGGTTACACGCTCTATAAAGGATCACAGCCATACAGCCAACAATGGAGGGTAAAAAAAAATCTGGGGTTGGGGGATGGTACGGTGAGGATGAGTGGTGAGAGTGCGTGGCGTGGTAGGACTGGTACGATGGCATGTAGCGTGTATAGCGTGTAGCGTGTAGCATATGGCATATGGCATATGGCATGTAACCGCGTACTACTATTATTGAATACCAGCTCTATCCAATAGAGAGCTAAAATACTACTGCATACCTGCCTTCCCTTGCCTTCCTTTTCGCCGCCAGCTACAGCCAGCCTGTACAGCCAGTCCTAGCCAGTCGTCGAGTCCGAATGATTGTACGCACAAGCCTCCTCCTCACTACTCTCGTAGACTGTGTACTGTGTGGTACGGTCGCAATGTCACCGTGTCACCATCAATCATCAATCATCAATCATCAATCACCTCATCACGCCATCGATTTCCAGCTTTCCAGCACCGTCCCTGGTACCCTGGTGCCGTGGGTTCCCTGTTGTAATCGATCAAAACAAAGGACTAATCTAGGAGTAATCGTATCATTATCATATCATTTATCATTTATCATTTTTATCAATCCTTCATATAATCTCCCATATCTTTTCAGTTTTTGATTCCGCTCATCACCACCCAGCCCAGGAAAGACTGAAAAACTTTGAAATAACATGTGGGTTACCCTGAATCATAGGCTCAGGGTAAGATGTAATCTTTTATCCAAAGCACGTTTTCCCCAATTAATAAACCACCCAGTCAGCCAGCTGCCAGCTGCCAGCTGCCAGCCCGCTGTAGTGCATGTAGAGCTACCAGCAACCACCAGCACCCAGACGGCCGCCGACCTGACCGGACTGGACACACCCTCAACGGCGCCGGAACTAGCCCGGAGCAACCCGACTATGTCCGAGCCATACTCGTGTCAAACGTGGGTGCCGTCCAATTCGCGTACATCGCGTATAGCCCACCTACATTGCGGACTGATACCAGGTATTCAGATGACGGGAACGCTATGGAATGTGACTGTTTGGTGGTCTGATTCGGATCATCTCTGATCGACTAGTCCGACAGCGAGACCAGCAGAGATCA
Source organism: Apiotrichum gracile (assembly GCA_001600335.1). NCBI lineage: Eukaryota > Fungi > Basidiomycota > Tremellomycetes > Trichosporonales > Trichosporonaceae > Apiotrichum > Apiotrichum gracile. The sequence continues at coordinate 4,770,534 of BCJO01000002.1, read as the reverse complement.
TCACATCGGGCACCTACAGCTGCAGCTCAACTAGTTCTGTCGCAGATGGTCTCGCAAATATCTCAGTACCTCAGATTTGTGGAATGTCGCAACGCCGTGCCTGCAGCGCCACTGATGATAGATCACATCGTTCGATCTGGGTCTGCGTATCTATAGGTATCAGCCACGCCCACACGCCACGGCCCATTCTCCTCGGCGTGCGACGTGACACGGACCCACTCTCCTCTTTATTTTTATTTGTATAACTAGACTGCCGACGTGACTGGTTTCATCTCTGCCGCCGGCCGCCAGGAATAGCCGGCTAGAAAGTGGAGAGCATCTCAGTGATCAGTCTCGAGCTGCGGGCCGAGTTGTGCTACGCCACATCGCAGTGTAGATGGGCGCTGCTGTGACTGATCTTGCTACTCCGATCCATGTGCCAGCGCCTCCTAGTCCTCTGCAGAACGATGAGAGCTCATTACGCATCGCACACTCTCTTGATGTCCACTTGATCCTGGCGCAAATGCAGATGGGATCAAAGACGAGATCGACCAGACCAGGAGGGATTGTGAGATATGACGAAATCATACGCGTCACGTCAACCTCCCACGTTCCCGCAAACGGCCGGCCAGCTGGCTTGGTTGCCGGTGGTAGTGCTGTTTCCACTTGTCTTGTGTGGTTCCTCGTTGAAGCTAGTTGGATATGCGTAATCCTTCGACTGAGTCGCATCAGCTGGGTCCTCAGTTATTCCTCCTATATCAAAGGCACTCGTCGCTAGTCCTGCCATTCCCACCTCACATATTGCCCATCTGAGCTTCAAAATGAGGGCTCAAGGATGTCCATAAACGCTCTCATCGCTACCTATTCACGCTAGAGAGTTGAACAAGTCACAACGGATGAGTCCAATTGACAGTCAGAGGCTATATCTAAGCCTCTTGATGACTTGCATGATATCAAGCCATTCTCGGCGACACGAAACACAGCCAGGACTGGACTCGACAGCATGAACAGCCTGGACGAGCAAAGTGGAGGCCGTACGAGCTTTGCCCAAAGCGGTAACAATACCACGTGACCTTGCCGCGTCACAACCCAGCCATAACCACGACTGTGTTCAATGATCTACGCTCGCTCGACGACATTGACGAGTTCAACAACAAAGCAGTCAACGTCTATCAACAACCACACTCGTTCACCATGTCAAAAGGCACCCGCTTCCTCCAGGCCGCGATCCCGACCGTCATCCTCTACATTGTCCTGCTCCTCAACATTCTCCCTGTGCCGTTTGTGTCCAAGGAGGCTGCCGACCAGGTCCTGCCTGTTGTGAGTCCACATGAGCTCGAGTTTGGAAGTTTGTGCTGATGTGTCCTTCTTCTCGTACTCTAAACGTCTATTGCTCCTCTGCCTATACTACATTCTGTCCTGCAGCTTCCCTGGTGGCTCCTCGTCTCGTTCGGCTCGTACTCGCTCTCGTCGCTCGGACTCGGCCTCCTCCGCTTCCACGACACGCCCGAGGCGTACGAGAGCCTGCTCCGCGAGGTCGCGCAGGCCAAGAACGAGCTGCGCGACCAGGGCGTCGAGGTGGACTAATCGTGTCTGTTCCGTGAACGTCGCGAACGAGACTGGGCAGCCGAGACTGAGCAGTCTTGTCCACACGTTATGACCCCAAACTTCACCAACACCCAACTAGCACGAGCATGGTCCACAACGGACAAGTGTAATGTATCATGATAGAGAGCGAACGAGAACATGAACATAGTGGTACATGATACCCTGTCAGACAAAACATGGTACAAAAATAACATGGGCGCGCGCAATCGTAAGATTGCGGCCCGGCTGGGACAATATCTATTCCTCCCGCAGCTACCCGTTGAGGAGCTCGTTCATCTCGCGCTGCATGCGCAGCATCTCTGCCTCGGACTCCTCCTCGTTCTCGGCCTCGGCCTGAGCGTCAGTGTCAGCAGACGAGTGCAACTTACAGGAAGGTCGGCGCCGACGCGGCCAGCCTGGCCCAGCTTGCCGTCGGTGAGCTCGAAGAGGACCTTGTCGACCTCGGCGTCCGCCTCCTCTTCCAACTCGTCGTCGTCGAGCCCGTCCATTGTCTCCTCCATCATCTCCTCCATGATACCGGACTGGTGAGATTAGCGTCTGCTGCAAGATGCTCGCGCATGGTACCCACCTTCATCATCTCCATGCTCATCTGCCGCATGGTCGCGCTCAGCTGCGGCAGCTTGACGAGCTGGTTTGTCGACTTCATAATCTCGGTGCTCTTCTGGAATGCGCCGGTGACCTTGACCATGGCTGAGAGTCAGTATCAGTATCAGCAGCCGTATCAGGGAGCAAGGATCACTCAGCCGGAGGTCGGTGCTGCGCACACCAACAGTGCGACCTACTCGGCGCTACTCACATAACTGGTGCTGGAGCTGCATCTGCACGCTGCCCAACCGCGCTTTGCTCGAGATGAGCCTGTCGCGCTGCTTGTTTGCGCGCACAATCTCGCGCGCAATGATGCGCGCAGACTTTACGTCGTTCTTCTTCGCAAGCTGCTTGAGCTCCACGCGGGTCTTCTGGGTCGCTCGGTCGAGCTGGAGCGTCAGCGGAGCCAGTCATACCCTTTCCACTCTATGTTGTTACGCACATTCAGCACCTCGCGGTCGAGCTGGCGCGACTCCTTGCGCAGCTGAGCCTGCCACTCGCGCACCTTCTCCTCCGGCGAGGGGCCGTACACCCAGCGGTTGATGGACTTCATCGCCATTCGGATCGGCTAACGAAGCCGAGGACGTTCGAGGCTCGAGATGGTTGAGGCCGGGTGAAGTCCCGACACGGAGCAGCCGGAAATGTGTACGCAAAAGCTGCTAGTTTTGACACGCCTGATGAGCGGCGAAAGAGGCTATATGTGATGTTTGTGTTGAGCAATGAAGAACAGCAGCGATGATGATGGATTGGATGGCATCGACTGCATCGACTGCACTGAAGGTGTTGAGCACATACGCAGGTATGTATTCAGGCACCCTGGCTTGGGTGGCGGGGCTCGAAGCGGAGATCGGAGAAAACCCCGTTGACCATGAAGTCATCCCATGCAGCATGCAGCAGGCCATGTCGTTGGAATCGCCCAACTGTCACTCAATTCGCATAGTAAGACATAACATGAACTAATCAACTACAGACTACTAAACCAACTACATTATCGCTCACACGATGGGGAGTATACAACCAAAGTGCACGCACAGGGTCGCCCTCTTGACGGCGACGGGCTGGTCGGGGACCACCGGGAGATCGTAGGCCGCTAGGAGGGCGTTGTAGTCCGCAGCTGAGAAGAGTAAGGTGGTGTGAGCGTGATCAGGGCGACGAACCAGACAAGTTATGCGCGTCGCGCAGCGTAGCTGGAAACTGCGGGGGAGGAGGCCCGGCAGAAAGCATAAGGTCGGGTTGAGCGTTCGCGGGGATGGGTGGAACGGTGCAGAGGGGGACTAGATGATGGGCACCGGCGCGCGCCCGAGTATTCTGCATCATGGCGGTGAACCATTGATGCCTGAGGGTCAGACGACATGAACACAAGTGCCTCAACTTCCGTACCCCCAATACTTACCGGACGAGTGCGGTGGTAGAAGCGAGTAGCATTTGCTGCTGCAGCCCTTGCATTTGCTGCAGTTGTGCCTGAAACCAATCTGGCAGGTCGTGGGGCAGGTTTGCGGGAGGAGGATCGAACATTGGGAGAGCTTGCAGCTCAGCAGCGCTGGTGCGCAGACTGAGAGCTGAGAGTCTTGTAAAGATATGGTTGATGCAGACAATGCAATGGTTTGCGAGTAGTTGTTTTATAGTGTCTGATCTATAGTGAATGCGGTGGGTGCTTGCGGTGGCCAAGCGGAGATGAACGAATACTCCGCTTCCCCTTGGTAGCATCAGTGACGCGTGAGGGGGCGGTTGAGTGGATTCAGTAAAAGGTGGAGGGAAGACTACGGGCGTACGGGCGGGCGCACAGTGCAAGTGCAGCCTTGTCAACAAACTTGGTCCACCTCTTTGTCTTGTTCATCTTCATCTCATCGTTCGTCAACTCCATCATCGTCACCACACAAAGTGTGTCAGCGGCCGTAAATGTGGCTCCTCACAGCCATAGGACCAGTCCATGGTCAACGCCGTAAGTTCCATGTCCTTATCTCGCAACGTCTCACGCGACTGACCCGCTCAGACTTCACCTTTGTGCTCGAAAAGAACAAGTCGTACAAGATTGGAAGAGACAAGGCCAACGATATCGTCTTTCAAGCGAGAACCATTAGGCAAAAGGAAGGAACGCTTCATGTTGGAGACTGGAGCCCTACAGACGTACGTTCACCAAGTCTACAACGCAGCTGACAGACTAGCACTCGACCCCGCCGTCCATAACCTGGAAGCCGGAACTCAAGAAGACCTCTGACGTATACGTGCCTTCTCATGTTATCTCTCCGAATGGCGACACGGGGTCATCAGACCTGGACGAGTATGCGGTCGATACTCGCGAGAACACGCCAGAGGTCGTGCTCGACAGCGGCAACGGTCTGAAGCTCACGTCCGATGCGTGGTTTATGTGCGTCTTCCCTAGGTCAATTCGAGCTGACTTGTAGCGTTCGATGGCAGCAGCTGCACATTTCCTACGACAAGATGAAGAACGAGGAGGAAGAGTTCACAGATGGTCTGAGGAGATGCTGTAAGTTGGTGCCACTTGCGAGCTGACCACCAGGTATCTCATGGACAGCGACGTTCCAAACGACCGACCCCGCCCAGGTGGTCGTTTCAGGCGCGTACAAGAGCTCGCAGGACTGCTACTTTGCAGTGTGCTACGGATTGCCGATCGTGTCCGAGCAGTGGCTGTACACGATCAGCAACCGTCTGCGTGCTTGCTGGAAGAAGGTTGCCGACTCGGAGGATAGCTTCGCCCTCCCTGACCCGTTGGATGAGCGGTTCCGCCCCCCGCTCGACCCCTCGCTGCGAAACGCCAGTGCCAGTCCAGCTTTCTGGGTCCCACGGCCAGAGAACAGAACGCTGTTTACCGGGTGGCGTGTCCTTGGCCTCAAGACCACAAAGGTACGTCGTTGCCATAGGTCCTTCTAACTCACCAGGCTCTCGCGGACAAGCGTTACTATGTCGCCATGGGTGCCGAGTGGGATGAGCTTGAAGTGCTCAACCCGTTGCCCCTATCTTCTGCCGACTTTCTCGACCGGATCAACCCCACTATACAGGCTGCGCAGCAGGCGGGCCAGAACCTGATAGTGATGTACCTCCCCAGTGCCAAAAAGGATCTCCAGGACAGGGGCGTAAACTTTGAATCGGTGATCGCGGGGGCGTGCAACTCGTGAGTAATGCTTCATCGGGCGTAACTAATGGCAGACGTGGCATCTACCTCGCCTCAGGCGCTATTCTATGGCGGTCGGTCGTTCTCGGCGGCGTACAAAACTTCTTTGAGGCAGCAGCTCGTCCTGGTGAGCAAATACCTCCTGAGGACAGACATCTGACATGCAGGTGAGGAGGCGCCACCTTCTGCAGCGGTCGCAGCTCCGACGATCGTCCCACCCTCCTCTGCCGTCGCACCCCCTACTGAACCACCATCCTCGGCCGCGCCTCCTGCCACTGCAAGGTTAACGCGGCGTGCTGCGTCAAACTCTCGGGCCACCTCGCGTGCACCTTCTGCTCCTCCTACTGCACAGCCTGATGCTGTTCCTTCCACCTTCCCCGAAGACATCGAGGTGGCCGCACCTCAGGCCCCCAAGAAGGATGCCCCGAAGAAGGCATGTTTGTGGATGATTCCCAGACTGACCAATGCAGCCGCTGAAACGCCGAGCTGGGCGAGAGGCAAAGGCGGATACCTTTGACGACATCGACATGGCTGAGCCCACTCAACCTTCTCTTTTATTCGCACCCGAATCATCCCAGGTCTCGGGAGGAAGCCAGCACCCCGCCTCTCTGCAGTCTCACATCCCAGACTCGATGATGGATCTTGATGTAAGTCTAGTGACATAGGCATCGCTCACCCAGCAGTATCAGTCTGCTCAACCGTCAGCGGCTCCCACCCGTGCCACCGGCAAGCTGAAGCGGCGTGCGGGGGTGGGAGCTACCCAATCTTCGTTCCTCGGGGACATCGACACCACTGTGGCGTATGAGGCAAAGGCCCAGCAGGAGGACCGCAAAGCCAAGCAGCGTGAACTCTACGAGGAGCTGAACCGCGAGACGATGAGCGTGCAGCCGTCGTTCAAGCGTGCGCGGACCAGAGACCCCGAATCCCAGCCTCCAGAGTCAAATCGTGCCGAGCTCATGCAGGTCGACGAGGAGAACGACTTTGTGTCGAAAGCACTGCGTTCGGCAAGGGCGAAGAAGGAAAATGTGTCGCCAGCGAAGGGCGCCCGGGGCGCGAGCAAATCCAAGCAGACCTCTCCGGCCAAGTCTCCGCGAAAGCAGCCAGCTCCAATCGAGGAAGAAGAGGAGGAGGAGGAGCCCGAGCCTGAGCTGCAGGTCAAGAAGCCAGCGAAGAAGACCGCCAAGGACACCCAGCACCCGACTACGCAGCTCGACAAGGATGAAAAGTTCCTCCAAGCGATCACGAAGAACACGCGCAAGAAGGCCACCATGGACGAGCTCGACAAGGAATTTAACCAGCTGCGCATTCCCAAACCCAACACCAAAGCGAAGTCTAAACCCACATGGGAGGCACCAGACTACTCTGTGCTGCAGGACTTTGATGACGAGATGCGCGGCAACTTTATCGAGATTGTCAAGAAGGACCTATTCCGCAAGGATGCCCGGAAGGAGGCGACTGTGGTCCTTGATGGGCGGCCAAACTTTAAGAAGTTCAAAAAGGTAGGCTGGCTGGCAATCCACAGCTGCTAACCATGAACAGAAGAACATCGTCCGTCGCGAACCCGTCGCGCTTGTCCTCTCGGCGCAGCACGCGCAGGCTGAAATGGGGGAGCGTGAGTTAGAACTGCTGGCACTACTGACTTTCAGCGTACTGGCAGATGGAGGCGGCTGTAACGCAACAGAAGAAGACCCAGCGCACGCAGGCCTCACAGTCGCAGCGCTGGGGTACCGCTATGGCTTTGGCGGACGACTTTGATGACGACGTTCCTCTTGTTCCTGTTGGGAAACGCAAGCTTCTCACGCAGATTGCAGAGGATGATGACGACATCAAACCCGTCATGCCGACCGCCACGCGCCGCCGAGGTGCCACGCCGTTGACACAGACTCAGACTCAAGAGCCTCTGCGGCGTACGCGTGCGGCTAGTGCCGTCTCTGAGGCATCGAGTGCCGGAGCTAGTGCCGTGGCTGCCGCCGCTACTCGTACCCAGCGTCCGCGCCGCGGCACTCAAGCCAAGCCGATGCTCATTGACGACTCGGACGACGACAACTTATTCGCCACGGCCCCTTCTGCGACGACCCGCAGTTCCCGTGCGCGCGGCGCGGCAGCAGCGGGCCCTAGCGCGAAGACGAGCACGTTAGCCGATCCCGAGACGTTGTCCCGCCCAGTCAGGAGTACACAGGCCGGATCAAGCTTGCGCCGGCGTCTACTGGTTGACGATGATGATGATGAAGCTGTGAGTGAAGGCTGGTGTTCAAGCTGACAATGTAGGAGTTCAAGGGTGTTCAGAAGAAGCGCCGTCTGCGGTAGGAGGGTTGTACATGATACGATTGGGGATGCAGTCACATATCAGGATGGTTGCGGAAGGAGACCCTCACATCGTAGCGCTATGCCAATGGGTCGACTCACCACGACTCACACACGAGTACCACAGAACCGGTTCGAGATCGGTCACCTTGTCCGTCGGTGCTCACCCAACCTGTTTGCAAACCTTGATGAGTTGTGCAAGCGCTAGGGTACTTATATTTGTGCCCTCCAGAACGATGCATGCCCTTCACTTCGCCGCGGTGAGTCAAGCCTGCACGAAGACGAGCCACTGACAACATGCAAAATACCACCTGTGCCACAGACTGTTTTCAGGCACCAATGACCGCATGATCCACACCCCACCATCGGCAATCTCCGTCGAACTCATAAACAACTCGCTCCAGACCACATCTTGCACTTCTCTTCATCTATTGGGATCGCAGTCCCAAACCGAAGCTCCCACAATGCGCCTCGTTCCCCTCCTCGCCGTGCTGCCCTTCATCGCGGCCTTCCGCCTCCCCACCCCCGCGGACGCCTTCGCCCTCGCCGACTCGCTCCTCGACACGGCCGAGAATGTGCTCAGCCCCGATAACGAGTTTACGCTGTCGAGCGTAAAGGACGAGATGACATTTACCTCGGCGCTGCACCCTGTAGGTCATGGGCGGAAGGTAGCTTGCTGATATCGACAGAACCACAAGATCCGTATTCGCAGCACGGACGGATGGTGCGACCCCGACGTCAAGAGCTACTCTGGGTGCGTCCGCCATCCCAAGGCGCCCTCAAGGCGTCAGCGACGCGGCTAACTCTGCAGATACCTCTCTGTCAACCACGGCAAGGAGATGTGGTTCACGTTCTTCGAGTCGCGCAGCGAGCCCAAGAAGGACCCCGTCGTGATGTGGATCAACGGTGAGGTTATCCTCCTCATCTGTTTGCTAACCCCAGGCGGACCCGGCTGCTCCTCCGCGATGGGTCTCCTCATGGAGCTCGGCCCCTGCACGGTCAAGCCCGACCCGAAGAGCGTCAACGACACCAAGACCAACCCGCACGCGTGGAACGAGAAGGCCAACGTCTTCTTCCTCGATGAGCCCGTCAACGTCGGCTTTAGCTACGCCAAACACGGCCAGCTGGTCGGCACCGCCGAGGAGGCCGGACAGGACGTTGCTGCTTTTGTTTCTATTGTGAGCTAAACAGCGCTTGCGTCCCGCAGCTCATGCTAATTGCAGTTCTTCGACACGTTCAAGGAGTTTAGGGGCCGGGCGTTCCACATGGCCGGCGAGTCGTACGGTGTGAGTAGCGACCTGTAGCGCATGAGAGAGACTAGAAAGGTTGCTAACACTCTGTAGGGCCGCTACCTCCCCGTCTTTGCGTCTGCAGTGTACGACAACAATGCCGCGCTTGTCAAGGCCGGCAAGGAGCCCGTCAACCTCCAGAGTGTCATGATTGGCGTGAGTTGACAAAGCGCATGTGAAACCATCTGCTGACATCCAGAACGGCGTGACTGACCTTTACGCGACTACCGAGTCGTACTACAAGTTCCAGTGCACCAAGCACGTCGACCTTGGCCACTCGATCCAGAGTATCGGAAACTGCGTGGGGATGGCCGAGGCCATTCCGCGCTGCAAGAAGATGGCGCACAAGGCGTGCATCGAGTCGTCGGACCCCACCTCGTGCCAGATCGCCATGAGCTACTGCGAGCAGGCGCTCATGGGTACCTTCTTCTTGGCGGGTTTGAACCCGTACGATGTCTCCAAGAAGTGCACAATGGAGGAGCTCAGCGACGGCCTGTGCTACGGCAAGCAGATGTAAGCACATCCCAGTTTCTTTGCTGACGGACAGGAAGGCGATCGACACCTACCTCAACCTCCCGGACACGCGCCACATGCTCGGCATCGACGCCGCCAAGCCCAAGTGGGAGGGCTGCAACGACACGGTCGGCGCGGCGTTTGCGGCCTCGTCGGACGCCACGGGCTTTACGTGGCTGTACGTCACGCAGCTGCTCGAGCGCGGCGTGAGCGTGCTCAACTATGTCGGCATCCTTGACTGGAGTGAGTTAACAGAAGTTGAGCGAATAACTGACACCAGTCTGCAACTACATCGGCAACGAGGCGTGGATGGAGGCCCTCGAGTGGTCGGGCCAGGAGGCGTACGTCGCCGCCAAGATGCACAAGTGGACCGTCGACGGCAAGTCGGCGGGCGAGTACAAGACCGCCGGCAAGCTTACTGTGAGTTGCAGCCGAGCCAGAGCGAAGTGAAGGCTGGCCTTAAAGTCGCTGGTCCTCTATCCGCCAGAATTGCTATTTGCCAGACCTCACTAACTCCAGTTCCTCAAGGTCTTTGGCGCCGGCCACATGGTGCCCATGGACCAGCCCAAGCACTCGAGCGCTTTCCTCCACGACTGGCTCACCACCGGCACCATCGGCAAGAAGAGCGAGTGAGCGAAGGTGGTCGGAATAGGGTACCTCTCCTCAGGACTTGATCTTATTCTAGAAGAATGCAAGAAGTTCATCTTGCGTGTGCCGGCAGTGTCACTGAAGCTGGCTGGGGTTGAGCTTGACATTGCGTCAATGAGTTTGTTGCAGACAGAGCATACCAGAACGTCAGTTCTCCCAGTCTCGCCACGCGCTCGACTACAAGACAACCATGCATCTGAAATGGGTTACTTCTACATGTACGATCTACTTCTTCCTAGCATTCATTCACCTTGGGACTGCTGTCCGTTTTAGAGGAGGGTGGCGAGCACCTCGCAGATCTTGTCGCCCATCTCGGTGGTCGACGACGAGCCGCCAAGGTCCTTGGTGCGGAGGTCAAGGCCGCCCTGGTCCTTCTCGTCGAGGACCTTGCGGACAGCGAGCTCAATGGCGTCGGCGGCCTTGGCCTGGCCGAGCGAGTAGCGGAGCATCATGGAGGCGGAGAGGATGGTGCCGATGGGGTTGGCGATGCCCTGGCCGGCAATGTCGGGAGCCGAGCCGTGGATGGGCTCGTAGATGCCCATGACGGTCTTGGAGGCGTCGGGGGCACCGGCGAGCGAGGCCGAGGGGAGGAGACCGAGCGAGCCGGGGATGACCGAGGTCTCGTCCGAGATAATGTCGCCAAAGAGGTTCTCGGTAACGACGACACCGTTGAGCTTGCGCGGGCTGGCGACCATGACCATGGCGGCCGAGTCGATGAGGTGGTGCTCAAGCGAGAGCTGGGGGTACTCCTCGGCCATGACGCGGGTGACGGTCTTGCGCCAGAGACGCGAGGTGGCGAGAACGTTGGCCTTGTCGAGCGACGAGACCTTGAGCGGGGGGTTGGCCGCAAGGGCGATCTGGGCGGCGACGCGGGTGATGCGCTCAATCTCGGGGACAGAGTAGGTGCAGATGTCGTACGCGACACCCTCGTCGTTCTCCTCGCCGCGCTCGCCAAAGTAGATACCGCCAATGAGCTCACGGACAACAATAATGTCGGTGCCCTTGGCGATCTCGGGCTTGAGAGGCGAGTGCTTCAGGAGGCCCTCGGACGCAAAGTTGGCGGGGCGGATGTTGGCGTACAGGCCGAGCTCCTTGCGGAGACGCAGGAGACCCTGCTCGGGGCGGACGGGGCCGACACCCCACTTGGGGCCACCGATAGCACCTTGGGGATGTCAGTGTTTGTTCCTTGTAAAGCGCGTGGGGTTGTCGGTTACAGCCGAATGCGTGACGTGAAGCAACTTACCAAAGAGAACAGCGTCAGCCTCCTGACACGACTTGAGCGTGTCGTCGGGCAGCGGGTTGCCGGTCGCGTCAATCGCGGCACCGCCAAAGGCCTTCTCGGTGAGCTCGAGCTTGAGGCTGGAGGTCTTCTCGGTCACGACGTTGAGGACGCGGACCGCCTGCTTGACGATCTCGGGGCCTGCGGGTTAGTTTCGCGGACGGAACGGGCGACGCCAATAGTGCTCACCGATGCCGTCGCCGGGGAGAACAGTGATCTTGTAGCTGGCTGTCAGCGGAGCCTGGCGGCACTGTCGTCGTCGCTATCACTTACGTCTTGGCGGCCATTGTGATTTATGAGGATGAGTGTGAGGGAGAGAGAGATGAAGAGAGATGTGACCTGTTGGGTTTTATTGACAGTTGGACATGGACGACTCGACGAGAGATGGATGACACCTTGTAGACTGTGGGTGGACATGACAATCGCTCGGTGACTACAGAGCTACAGAATACCGGGGGCGATTCGGCCGAAAGCACAATATAGGCGAAATGATTGGCCAGCCAGAGCTATTACATAATATATTGCGTGGACTTACCCCGCTCTCCGCACCACGTGGAGGATTTCAAGATTTCTGATCAATCGATCAGCGATGATGAAAGACTTCATTCTGGTGGCCAACTCTTGCTCCGTAACACCTCCATTCAACCCTCATACCACCATGGCTTTCTCCTACAGCGCCCCCGCGCGCGCCGCGACTGCGGCCCCCGATGCCGCCCCCACACCCGCCGCTGGCCCCTCGCAGTCGGGCATCCAGCACATGATCCTCGACGCCGGACCCCTCCTGAGCTTGACGCCCCTGCGGCACCTGGCCAGCACCTTCCACACCACCCCGCAGGTGCTCGCAGAGCTGCGCGACCCCAAGGCTCGCGAGCACTGGGAGAACCTCAAGATCCAGGGACTCGACATCCGCGTCGAGCCGCCGAGCGCCGAGGCCATGGCCAAGGTCATTGCGTTCGCCAAGAAGACTGGAGACTACGCCGTGCTCTCGACCACCGATTTGGGCGTCGTGGCGTTGACGTACCAGTACGAGGTGGCTGTCAACGGCCACGCGCGTATTCGCACGGCACCGGGACAGAAGCTCACTCCGTTGACGAAGAAGGAGGAGCAGGACGAGAAGGACGAGAAGAAGGACGAGAGCGACGAGGAGAGCGACATGGAGGAGGTCGAGGTGGAGGTCGCCGAGCAGGAGGAGCCCAAGGCTGAGGCTGAGGCTGAGGCTGAGGCTTCCAACCCCGAGGCTGCTGTTGAGGCTACACCAGCGGTCGAGGAGATTACCAAGGCTGTTGCCGAGCTCTCCACAGAGGCTGCCGCGGCCACCTCTGTTCCTGCCGTCGAGGCCGCCCCCGCACCGACCGCTTCCGCCAAGATCGGCGCTGACGAGGACGACGAGTCGGACGGTGGTGAGTGGATCACACCATCGAACGTGAAGCAGCACCGCTCCAAGGACCTTGGTCTCCTCCCCGACGAGGCACGTGCCGCCGCCGCTCCCCTCGCTGCCGCGTGTATGACTGGTGACTACGCCGTCCAGAACGTTCTCCTGGGTATGGGTCTCGGTCTCGTCGGCGAGGGCGGAAAGCGCATCTCCAAGGTGCGCTCGTGGGTCCTCCGCTGCCATGCGTGCTTCAAGCTCTGCAAGGACAGCGGCAAGCGCTTCTGCCCGTCGTGCGGCAACGTGACCCTTATGCGCACCACCGTCTCCACATCCGCCGTCACCGGCAAGCAGACGATCCACCTCAAGAAGAACTTCCAGTACCACCTGCGTGGCACAAAGTACTCGATCCCCGACCCCAAGCCCGGCCGCGCAAAGGGCCAGCAGAAGGGCGGCTCGGGCCTCATTCTCCGCGAGGACCAGCTCGAGTGGCAGGACGCCGTCTTCAAGAACAACCGGCAACGCGAGAAGGAGGAGCGTCGGGCTGCCAAGGGCGAGGGAAGCTGGATGGACCCGGATGTAAGTGGACATGAACAGGCCGGCTTGCAGTCGCTGACTTCCCCAGTGGATGCCCGAGATCATCAGCGTCGGCATGAGCGGAAAGGGCCGCAACGGTGGTGGACACATGCCGGCCGTCGGCCACGGGCGCCGCAACCCCAACGAGAAGAAGAAGGGCCGCCGCTAGATCTTCGGTCTGGTTTTCTGTTTCTTCACTCTCTCACTCGCATTATTTGGTTCTGTACTATACGCATAGATGTGACAGTGTTACTTGGATGAGTGGTGATCATGAGACTCATGAGGTGGTTGCTCAATCGTCAACTCACTTTCCAGATACACGCTACATGGAGTTGCATGGAGCTCACAGCTCATCTACCCCCATTCAGCTCTTAAGATGCATGCATGCTGAGAACGTTGCTCAAGTGATTGCTACCCAAGCTGTGAACAGTTCGCCGGGGCGCCACCCAGCGTAATGCCGAAACTCCGCCAGGTGATCCTCCACCGTAGGATCCGCCACCCAAGTTGTGAATTCCATGATGACAACCCTCGCGATTCCACAATAACACAAAGAGACCTCCAAGCTTGTCACCATCATCACCATCGTCGACCCCATCTTCGTCGACTCTACACAGCGACCGCGACTGTCGACACGTGCGGCATAGATTGTAGATTTCAGCAACGGAAGCTGGAGATAATCGCGACGGCCTCGCGTGTTCACTAGATTGTTGACCGACGCACTCGGCTGGATATTGAACTCCTCCTGCTGAGACCTCGACACCATGGTACGTCTATCCTGGCTGCTGATGTCAGTACAGAGAAGCTAACCATCCAGGTTCGCATTATCATCAAGGGTGGTGTGTGGCGTAACACCGAGGACGAGATTCTCAAGGCGGCCATCTCCAAGTATGGCAAGAACGTAAGATACCCTCTGCAACAATCCCAACTGACAAACAGCAATGGGCCCGTATCTCGTCGCTCTTGGTGCGTAAGACGCCCAAGCAGTGCAAGGCGCGTTGGTACGAGTGGCTCGACCCGTCCATCAAGAAGGTCGACTGGTCGAAGACGGAGGACGAAAAGCTGTTGCATCTCGCAAAGCTAATGCCGACACAATGGCGAACGATCGCGCCTATTGTCGGACGAACGGCGACGCAGTGTCTGGAGCGATACCAGCGGCTGTTGGACGATGCGGAAGCAAAGGAGAACGAGGAGCTGGGACTGGGTGACGGCGATGACGAGTCGTCCCGACCTGCCGACGCGCGGCAGCTGCGCCAAGGCGAGATCGACCCGGATCCCGAGACCCGCCCGGCCCGACCTGATCCCGTTGACATGGACGACGACGAGAAGGAGATGCTGTCCGAAGCGCGTGCGCGTCTTGCCAACACACAGGGCAAGAAGGCGAAGCGCAAGGCGCGCGAGAGGCAGCTCGAGGAAGCGCGACGCGTCGCGTTTTTGCAGAAGAAGCGCGAGCTCAAGGCGGCGGGAATCAACCTCCGCACAAAGCCCAAGAAGAAGGGCATGGACGTAAGCTACAGAGTAGACTTCCGCTGACTCTCAGTACAACGCCGATATTCCGTTTGAGAAGCAGCCTGCGCCTGGTTTCTACGACACGGGCGAGGAGCGTGCCAAGACCTTTGCCGCCCCAATTGGCGCGTCTTTGCGAGCACTGGAGGGAAAGCGCAAGCAGGAGATGGAGGAGGAGAAGGGCGCCAAGCGCCAGAAGGGCGAAGATGGCAAGCCAGGGTCTGCGACACAGTTTGTGCAGCAGCGTGAGGCCCAGATCAAGAAGCTCAAGGAACAGGAGCAGAAGATTCGCCGCCGCAAGCTCAACCTCCCGACACCCCAGGTTGGCGAGCGTGAGCTCGAGGAGATTGTCAAGATTGGGCAGGCTGGCGAGGCGGCTCGCGAGCTTGTCGCCGACGGCGCAGCGGGCGGTGCCACCGACCAGCTTGTTGGCAACTACGAGGCGCTGTCTGCGGCTCGTAACGCCCGCACGCCCCGTGTGGCTGAAACTGAGGACAATGTGCTCGCCGAGGCCCGCAACCTTCGCCACCTCATCAACGCGCAGACCCCCTTGCTCGGTGACGAGAACACTCCTTTCCACGGTCGCGATGACCCCGCTGCCGGTACCGGTTTCGATAGTGCGACTCCCCGCCACCACCTCGCTTCGACCGTTAACCCGCTCGCCACTCCCCGTGCTGGCGGTGGGGTCATGGCCACTCCGCGTGGTGTTGGTGCCACACCGCAGCGCACCCCCTTCCGCGACAACCTCAGCATCAACGAGGCTACTCCCTCGTGGGGTGAGACACCCGCCGACGAGCGTCGCCGTGCCAAGGATGCCCGCCGCGCTCTCAAAGCCGGTTTCGCGTCGCTCCCCAAGCCCGAGAACAACTTCGAGCTCGAGGACCCGGAGGACGAGGAGGCCGACGAGGAGGAGGTTGTGCTGACTGAGGAGGACGCCGCCGAGCGCGACGCTCGCCTCAAGGCTGCTCGCGAGGAGGAGGAGCGCCTGGAAATGGAGCGCCGTAGCCAGGTCGTCAAGCAAGGTCTTCCCCGCCCCGCAAACGTCGACACGCGTTCGCTCCTGCGCGAACTCACGGCTGCGACTGCCGACGCCGAGGAGTCGCTCTCTGCCGCGCTGGCTCTTGTCAACCTCGAGGTTGCCGCGCTTATGAAGCATGACTCTCTGGCGCACCCCCTACCGGGTACCATGGCACCGCCCGACATGTACAGCGACTACGACATGCCCGAGGACGACTTTGTTTCCGCCGCCAAGGCCGCCATCCACGCCGAGCTGTCGTCCGCCTTTGGTCTTCCCGGTGCCAAGGAGGACCAGCTGCGGACAGTCATCAAGACTCAGGCTGCCGAGGACGAGTCTGCATTCGCCGGGGCGTGGTCATCAGCTGAGCTCGTGTATGAGCCGTCCATGGGCTGGGTCGACGTCATAACGCTCACCGAGGAGCAGCGCAAGGCGGCCTACGGTGTCATGATCAGCAAATCGCGCGACCGCATGGTTACCGAGGCGACCCGCGCCGCAAAGGCCGAGAAGAAGCTCGGCAAGCAGCTGGGCGGCTATGCTGCGCTCAACGCCAAGGCGCGCAGCGGGCTAGTGACAACGGTCGAGGAGATGCACGGGGCGCAGCGCGATCTGTCAACGTTCAGCATGCTCCAGACTCTCGAGAACGCTGCGATTCCGTCCCGAATCGAATCCAAGCGGATGGAGGTCGACGCCCTCGAGCGCCGCGAGCGCGATCTCCAGGCGCGCTACGCTGAGCTCAACGACGAGCGTCGTGCGCTCACGGACAGCATCGAGACGCTCGAGACGGACAAGCAGGTCATTGAGGCGCAGAACGCGCTCGATGCACAGGAGCTCGCAGAGGCGAATGGCGTGTAGAGATTGTAGAGTATGGTGATGCATACTGTCGCAGTTACCTGACCACGGGCAGCCGTGACGCTCTGATGTGGGAAAAAGCTAGAATGACGACTTACACTCAGCATCCATTATGGAGTACCAACATCGGCGGTCCTCTTCCCCAATGTGTGGTCCAGCATCAATGCATAATTCTGTCCTCTAAGGATTATATATTCGTCTCAAGCGGCGGCAGCCAAGATCTTCTTGACCTCTACCGTCTCCCTTCCAGCCCACTCGTCAAACTTGGCCATGAAGCGACCCTTGGCGCCGCCGCCCTTGCCCTTGGCGAGCTTGCTGATCTGCTCGTAAATCGCCTTGCCCCGCGCGTTGTCGCGGGCCTGGACGAGGACCATCGTGGGGCTGACGTTTGGCGGCGAGGAGATGACCACGAGGACGGCCGCCTGGTCCTCCTCCCTGCCGTCGGAAATCTCCTCCTCGGCCAGACGCACAAAGTAAGCCGAGGCGATGGCGTTGAGGAACTCAAAGTCGTGCGTTGCTTGCGAGTCGCGCACGACCAGTGCCGAAGATCCAAACATGTCGGGGGACGCGGCGAGCATGCCCGCCAGCTCGAGACGGAGCGCCTTGTTGCTCTCGGCGCCCTCGGCGCGCGCAGCCTCCATCTTGCCCGTGCGCTCGGGCAGCATGGTGCGGGGTACGCGGAGCGCCTGCGCGGCGCGCGAGAGTGTGCGACTCGCCTCGCCGAGGGCGGTCGCGGCGCGGGGCCCGGCGTAAAAGTACAGCCGTGTCGGCGCCAGCGAGGTGGGCTCGGTCGCGTCGTGCGGCGCCGAGGGCGGGATCACGTGGATGAACCCCACGTGCGAGAGCGACGGGCACTGCGTCCCGCAGCACGCGTTCCGGTCCGTGCCGTCAATGTTGCAGTGGCGGATCACGCCCTGGGGGTTAGCTGTAGCACAAGTAAGGGGACTCACTCCAGCGTAGTCCTTTGGAATCACGCGGTTCTCGCGTCCGCCATCCTCCTCTTCGCCCTGCTTGCTGATCTCGATCCAGATCTTGCGGTTCTCGCGAATACGCTCGTTGCACTCGCGCTCGACTTCCTCCGCCTCGGCCCATGTCAGGCCGCGCGGGATCTCGATGTAAGCGGCCTCAGACGGGTACGGGTCCATGGCCCATGACAGGGTGGGGAGGTTGCGCTTGTCGAGGATGGCGGAGAGGAGGTGCTGGCCGGTATGCGTCACCATGTGGTCCGTTCGGCGCGCCCAGTCGACGGTCACGCGCACCGTCTGGTCGACGAGGGTGGAGAGGTCGGCGTCGGCAGGCGCGCGCACAAGGTGCACTGCACTGAGTCCGCGGCGGATACAGCCTTCGATTGTGTAGCTCGGGGCACCGTTCAGGCTCAGCTTCTCGAGGCCGTCCGCTGTGCCGTTCGCTTCGTCCGCGACAAGCTCCATGACACCAGTGTCCCACGGCTGACCGCCGCCCTCGGGGAACACGACCGTGTCCTCGAGCTCGACCTCCCAGAGCGTTCCCGACGGCGTAGCAGTGCCCGACGCCGGCTCGGAGCCCTTCTTCTTCCGCCCCTTCTGGGCCAGCGGGGCCGCAGCCGCGCGGGTCGCGGTGAGCACGCGAGAGGTGAGGGAGCGCAGGAGGGGGTCGCCTATTGATCAGCACGGAGAGAATGATGAATAGCCGGTCTCAAACTCACGCTGACAAGCCAGCAGGCCGACGATGCGCTTGGCGGGCACGCCCGAGGGGTCGAACTGGAAGCGCGTGTAGTCGTCTGGCGTCGCGGTGCGCGGCAGCGGGGGTTGGAGGGTGTATGTGACTGTCATGGCTGATGATAGCTGGTTGAGACGAGATGAGCAAAGCAAAAAAGTTGGAGATGTGGAATCAGTCGGTTATTTTGGATTGGTTGTCACCGCGAGTCGAAATGAATCGGCAAGCTCCGGTTATGGTCGGTAATCAACAACACGCAGGTGGACTCGCCTCGGCCACTCTGTTGCTCGTTAATTGTCGTCCATGTTCGAGATTGTTCTTGGTCATGTCCTTATTCTGTCATGTTCCATGTCACCGGTTGAGAACTAGCGGAATGGTCGTGCAGCCCGAGGCCCGAGAACGAAGAGCTGACCCAGCCGCGTGGCTCATAGTCGAGACCAATTGACCAACAGTCCGACATGTCGCACAGATCGCGCATTGCACGGCTCCAGTGCGCTCCCCCGTTACAGCCGGCGCGAGAAGCCAATGTGAGACACGACGCGACCGAATGGACGCGACAGGAAACGCGGAGGAATCTATCAGCCCAGACAATTTAACCACTGATTTTAGCATCTTTTCCTCATCTTTTCAGCATCTTTTCCAGCGATCAATGCCAAAAGTGGCGCCGCCTCCACTCGCCGCCACATGAGCTGTCCCTGCGTTACCTGCGCCGATGGGCCGTCCATCGCGACAAGACTAGGCCGGATCAGTGCACAAGTTGCATGGGTGCAGCGAGGCGTCGGGGCAGGGCTGCGTCGATGGCTGGTCACTTCCTGGTCACTTCCTGGTCACTCTGCACGGACCCGTCGCGACAAAGGACATTGAAGCAATGTCGACAGCGACAGCGATGCAAGTGCAATCTGCACGTTTGCTTTCTCTCTGGGTTTCTTGACTTACTCCCACTTTCAGCTCTTCCATCTCTATTGTGCGCCCCGTCTCTGTCAATATCGCGGCCGAACAGTAGCCCATGGGGGCAACCATCACGAGCACGCGCGCCGACGAGCGGGCCGCGCTCGGCTCCGCATTCGTTCCGGCGACGTCGACGCGTCATCGGATCACATCCCTCTCAACCATCACCTCGTCGTCTATCATCAATGCACGGGGCAAGCCCGCGTCGGGGAACCACTTCCCCATCTCTGTTGCCAGTGGTCCCCGGCCGTCGCAGAATGCCTCCGGTCCGCTCGAGTAAGTGTATCGTGTGGTGGTGAGAGAGTAGTGAAGTGCGAATGTGATCGGCACACGCCGATCTGAACAAGCTTGCGCCGACGGAAGTGCGCATGCGGCATGGAGC
The DNA here is from genome assembly GCA_001600335.1 of Apiotrichum gracile. Taxonomy (NCBI): domain Eukaryota; kingdom Fungi; phylum Basidiomycota; class Tremellomycetes; order Trichosporonales; family Trichosporonaceae; genus Apiotrichum; species Apiotrichum gracile. Next base: position 4,750,856 of record BCJO01000002.1, on the reverse strand, counting down.
GAGGTGATGGCAGCCCGAGGGGTCCTTTAGCGTGCACACCACGATGTGGTTGTTGCCCCAACGGGCCGGGTCGTCGCGGGTGTGCATGGTGTCGACGCCACCGAGACCCGAAAGACAAACAACACCAAGAATGCGTCTTGTGTGTGCACTCCCCATCATTTTCTCGCTCTGGTTGATCTGCACTCGCACGTCGTCACGTCTTTGTGCGAGTGACAATCACCATCGCCATTGTTCTCATCATCATCACCATCACTCTCAACCCACACGATGTCTGAGCTGCCCCATTGTCCAGGACAGACCTCTGATCTCCACAGCCTGCACCTACTGCAAACAAAGCTCGCGGGGCTAGAGAAAGAGGTCGGCACCAACAAGGCTCCCTTCAAGCCTGTTTCTGCGCAAGCGTTTCTCGGTTCTCCATTCGTTACCAAACCGTCGACACCTGCGAAAGCAAGTATCGCGAGACGAACTCCGTCTACTTCTGATCGCACACCAACTCGCGACAGAACCACCTCCGCGCCACTCTTTTATCCCGACGGTCTCCACAAACGAAGCGACTCGGACCCAGCGACCATCTATCCCGACGACTCGGTCAGCATGCTGAACATCAAACGGCCTCCCCGCTCTCCCCATCCTCCCCCAAAGCAGCCTCAGCTCCAACGCACACTCCAGAAGGATGCCCATGAGACATACACACCCCCAAACGTTGATGGCGCTCCCGCTGAGAAGACGTACCCACGCCCCATGACTCGTCTGCAGACACCTGTTCAACCGCCTACGACTGTCGCGCAGACTGACCACAACTCGCTGGGAATAACCGCCATTGACGGGCCGGCCTACTCGGACGAAGCCACCGCACTGTCTGCCTGGGAGCACGAGTATCGACTGTGAGTGCGAAGACTGTTCTCTCTAACAGCAGGCACACTCCCGCCCCAGATACAATGTCCACGATGGCAAACCAGGTTCAAGACCAGCTCCACGCTCAGATCAAAGCCTCCATTCTTGAAGAGCGCGAGGCTATACTGCGAGCCTCAAAAGACCAAGACGCCGCTCAGTTGTCTCAAACTCTCGCTCGACTCGAAGTGACCAAAAAGGCTCTCCGCGATGTCCAGGCGACGATGATCGCCGAGCGGCTCGAGCGGTGCCGTCTGGAACGTGACCTCAAAGCACGAGAGAACAAGAGTCTCGGATACAAGGAACAACTACACACTGCTGCCGAGGCACTGCGGCGGATGAAGAAGGAGGGCCAGCGGACAGAGGAGGACAGGCAGCGGTATGCCCATGCCCTAGAAGAGGCCAAGACTCGGTACGTGCTGCTAGGTTGTGCGCCTATTAGGAGCTGACTCTCAGTGCCCTGAGGTATCACGAGGAGCTCAAGGTGCGCGACGCCCGGGACGTCGGGCGCGACGAGGGCCGGCGGGAGGCGTGGGATGAGGCGGAGCGGTGGATGGGACCGAATCCCAAGATATCTGTACCCACAGTCGCCGCTCCAGTTCCCGCACCTGCACCAGCGCCGGTGACGGCTACTATGCCAGAACCTACTCCAGCACCGATTCCAGCACCCCGAGCCTCAACAACCGTCGGGCCAGAAGTCGCTGGCCCGCCACCTCCCCCTCAGATCCCCTACAACGACCCGCAGATGTTTGGGCAGCACTACGAGGAGCTGCGGCAACAGTTCTATCCACAGAATCAACCGGATAACTTTGCTCAGCATAGCGGCACTGCTGAATACTACCATGCACCGGCACAGGCTCGGGAGGTGCCTATGGAGGAGTTCATTCCCACGCAGCCTGAAGCTGTCTACCAGGGCTTACAGTATACTGAGCCGCAGTACCTCCAGCCGCAATACACTCAACAGGAGTATACCGAGGTAGAGTACGCTCCTCCTGCTGAGCAGTATACCCAGGTGTCGTACACTCCGGCATACACTGCGAAGACGTCTCAGCCGGGGCTGCCAGCGCACTCAACAGCCCCGGGGTACCTCCCTACAGTGTTGCAGACGGCGACTCGAGAACATGTCCCGACGCGAACACCCACCGCGGCACCTTTGTCTCACCGAGCTCCCTCCTCGCGTCCCACTTCTCGTGTCCCGTCAGGCTCGGGAATGTATACTGAACAGCGTGTGCCGACAGCACTCCCTGCCTCTGCTGCTACCTACGCCAATGTCCTACCCTCTCGCAAGGGTACGTCTATCGAGCCCCATCGGGTGCCGCTTCCCTCCTCTATGGCGCCTTTGATCGTACCTTCCAAAGGGCCGTCTGTTGTGCCAACGCGGAAGGCCACCTCCACTGAGGCGCACCGCGTCCCGCTCCCTCCCTCTGTAGCGCCATCAGTCGCTTACTCCAAAGCCCCGTCAAGAGCGGCGGCCTCTCTGAAGCCAACCCACATCGCCCTCCCCTCCTCTGTGGCACCTTCCAAGGCACCTTCAAGGGCTCCGACCGTGGTCCCAGCGGCTTCACTGAACCCTGCTCATATTGCACTCCCTTCCTCCAAGGCTGCGTCGAGGGCAGCATCAGCGGCGCCGACGTCTCTGAACGCCGCTCACATCGCCCTGCCAGCCTCAGTGGCCGCCTCCCACCACCCTGCTGGTATTCCCCTCCCGACATCGACTATGCCATCTGTCTCATCTGTCGATCCCCGGAGGGTGCCACTGCCTCACTCTGCCGCTACCTCGGTGGACCCTCGACGGGTCCCTCTGCCAGCGTCCGCTCTCACCTCGGTGAACCCAGCAAAGGTGCCACTGCCTCCCTCTGTGGTGCACACGCGGGAGCCTAGCGTTGCCTCCGTGCGGCCCCCACCATCCATCTACGCAGAGCACTTACAGCCATTGGATCAGCCTCGTGTCCCACCTCCCCTTTCCCGCCCCGCTACAGCCGTGGACAGCGACAAGCCCCTCCCTATCCCTATAACTCTGGGCCACGGATCACGCCCACAGAGTGTGGCGTCCCAAGCGCGGCCTCCGTCACTTCCACCCAACGCTCGTCAGTCGTCTGCCCACAAGCGGAGCGTGAGCCAGCCCGCGTCGCTCCATGCGCACCAGCACATTACCACCTCGGGCCTCGAGGGCCGCTACCCTGTCTTTCCAAGCACCCGCCCGCCGACACAGGCCGAGGAGTTTGACTTTTTGGACCCGATCGATCCGTCGCAGTTGATCTACAAGCCAAAGTGAGTCCAGCAGGAGAGTGACGCTTACCCTAGGCTGCCGAAAGAGGACAGGAAGATCGAGGTGCACAAGTCGGAAAAGACGCAGACCGAGATTTTCGAGACCGTGCCCTCACAGCCTTCTCGACCCCCGACGTCGGCCGGCCGCTCGCGAATCGCCGAGGCTCTGCGGGACGGCACCGAGATCGACAGCACGGGGCTGGACCCCGTGGTCGAGGAACGGCGACAGGAGCGGCCGCGGAGTCGAGCCACTAGTGTGTTCTCCCGCCCCCGTGCCGTCTCTGAGCGCTGGAGCGGTGTTCCCGACCCAAGTGCGCCGAATGGATTGGGCCTGACAGGCCTGGATGCGGATTTGGGCAGCCACCATGGCAGCAGAGCTCCGACGGTGAGTAGAAGAACACATGCTACGCGAGCACCCTTCCACCCTCCCAGCCATTCTCCCACCTCAATGTCCTCCACCTCAATGCTTCCCTCCACTCCCAATCGCCTCACTGCAACCACAAGAGAGTCCAAGCTAATGTCCAAGATCAACGTCCAGCCACCAGTAGGTACTCGGCCCATCCTTACACATGCGTGGGAGCGGCTCAAGTGGTTATAACACGTAGCCGGTTGATAATCCTGAGACATAGTGGTGGGGTAACTTATGAGCCTGGAGAACTAGTCCCGGAGTCTAGAGTGTGGGGGTGTGGAGTTGGCTCTCCGTATGCGTGGTTCCGGCGTTGCTCACCCTCCAGTCGAGTCTGAGGCTTTGGTGATATGGCGCGCGGTACGCGTCCCATTCAACGCCACAGTGATGCGCCTCACCCTCTTCCCTGCTCTACCCCCTTTCCTTTAATATGCAAATCCACAAGCTTATACCCCAGTCAAGCCGCAGCAAGACGCCCCTCGCCGCCTCGCCTCAACAGGAGGCTCACGGCGTGCCGGTCGGCGCAGGCCGGAGCCCCTCACGGATCGGAACCAGTCAAGTATCACCTCAAGGCAAGCCTCAACCCCGGGCGCCGAGCGTGGCGTCGGGGGCGTCTGGCGTTGCGCCACATGCCCGGGCAGTCTCCACACCGGCGATCAAGGTTATTCCGCCCCCGGCATCACCGGCACGGTCACCAGTGGCTTCTCCAGGAAATGTTCGGCGGACGCCGGCCGAGTCGGCGGCTGCCGTGTCTCCTGCGCGTAAGACCGCCTCGCCGGGGGGTGCGCGTTCTAATCCACCGGCCGCCCCAGGTGCTGCTGCTTCGTCGATGTACACGACAGCCAAGGCATCTGGGGCACGTGTGGCACAATCAGACGCGTCGTCGGCTGCTCGCTCAGGTCGGACTGTATCCGCCCCTCACGTCGCTCCGAAACCTTCTGCAGCTCGTTCTCACGCAAGCACTACAGCACCAGCTGCTGCGCCTCTGCCGGGCCGCTCCCCAGTAAGGCCGAGCTGGATCTCCAAGGGCGACCCACCCCTGCCTCCGCTCGCCCCCTCACGGACCGACTATACCGCAACCCCTCCGCGGGAAGTCACCCCGCCGAGCGAGTACTATCGCTCCTCCACAGGTAACGGGCACCACCGGAGTGGATCCAGCCCGCCGCGACTGGACACTATCCACCGCGCGGCTGGGACCATGCTGCCACCCTCCAAGAGCGGCAGTCTTACCAGCGGGTACTCTGCCGCTGGGAGCCGGGCGAGCATTACCAAGGGCCCGAGCTATCGCACTATGCCGCGCTCCATCGTGATGCCCGTGAGCTAAGAGACTGTATTGTGCTGATGGTAGCCGCCGCTTGCGGGAAGGACGGGGGTGTAAGGTCAGGTGCATGGTAGCAGGGTCAGCTTGGAAGGTGGGTAGAATGTTGAAGACGAAGACAGCCACGGCAATCATTTCCGCAGCGGCACGCATCATAGACAGGCCTGGATGCATAGTTGTACACGTCGCCGTGCGTGCACTCCCGAGACCCGATGATTGTTAGTACACTGGGATCCGAAGCCGAACGTCAGCCGCACCCGGGGTCACGACCACGCCGATGCCGACGCCGCTGCCGACGACGCCTCCGACGCCGTGGTCCTCATGCGACCCGACGTCATGCCACGACAGCGGCGTCAGTGATCGTCATGGTCTGATCGCGTGGCCGCGTGGCCGCGATCGCCGCACCCAGGTCGGATGTCGGTTCAGGTCGGTGATCGCCAGATTGTGCGTTGTAGACAATAAGCAATAAGCAAAAAAGCAAAAAACGCGACAAGAATGGCCCTGCGTGGGCGCGTGCGTGGGTTACGCGATTATCTAATCTCCAGGCGGGCGGCGACGTCGGCGATGCTTGACCCGGTTTCTTATGCGGGTGTCGGGGTAGCGAGGTAGCGGAATAGTTCCCAAGTGTGTGTCGTTGTCGTTGTCGGTTGTCGTTTGCGTTCTGGCGTGCATTGTTGTGTTGACCATTCTGTAGGTGAAACCATGCCATGCCGGCTCGCGCGTCATTTTGAGCTGGTTCAAGGGGTGCTTGCTTGTTGACCACCATCACATCAACATCAGCTCACATGTGCATGTCAACATCTTCCACCATGCCAGCAACCCGCTCATCCACTCGCCCGTCCACTCGCTCATCCGCACGTCCCTCTACGCAGACATTATCAGTGGCATCCGCATCAAAGGCCTCCGCAAAGGCGACGACTGTTTCAAACCTTACAAGGCTGGTTGCTATTCAGCCAATTCAACAGGTATGTATGTGAACCATCTCATCTCATCTCATCTCCCATGCGCTAACATTAGCAGGCATCGGCGATTGAGCTGGTCATCCCACAGAGTATCCCCAAAGAGGAACATTGGGCACCTGGACGATACGAGCCCAGTGTCACTCTCTCGCGGGTCGAGTTCACATCCCCCACGCAGCTCCCGGACTCGTCTCCAAAGGATTTCAAGGGACCTTTCCCGGTCATTTCAATCACGGAGCGTATTGGCTCTTATGACTTTGTGGACCAGTACTTTGCCGCACACGACAATACCAAGCTCGTGGTGCGCTTGATCGATCTTGCCCACTTCCCTCACACTGAAGACCCCAGCCGCGAGGCTGCAGAACAATACCTCGTAGCACAGGCACACGTCCACAAGCTTGCGGCCGAGATTGCGGGCGTTCCCACCCTGGCTGGTGTCTTTGCTAAAGGCACCCTGTATTGCCTCGTATACGAAGACTTCGGTCGCCAACTGCTGAGAGAAGAGAAGCTTGACGATAAGCAGACAAAGTACGTACCCGGGACGTTTGATGGATGACTGACCATGCCCAAAGGGACCAAGTCATTGCAGTCGCTCAACATTTGGATGCTGTAGGCCTCGCCCTCGGACTGGTCCATTGGCGAGATATCTGGAGGGGACCTGATGGTCAAATCAAGATCGTGCACTTCGAGTATGTCCACTATCTGGAAAATGTTACTCAAGAAGAGATCGAGCGCATACAAGAGCTCCAGGACAAGAAGGATCTTACGGCAGCGGACCTGATGGCCACTGCTGGCAATGCCTCTGTGGAGAAAACAGCCGAGCTCTTCCTATATCCTGACGACCAGTAGTGATGTGATGTTGAACCGATGTCAGAGTTGTGTTGTCGACGTGATCAAGCCAAAGCTCTGCACAGCTTTCCCTCCTTCGAGGAAGCTTGTGCACTACTTTGCACGTCGTTCACATCCCTCCGTTTCCGGAGGTTTTTTCTGTGAGCACTTCATGTTTCCGTCACTCTTTCACACCTAGTCTCCGTTCCTACTAACAGACGACTTCTCTATTTCCTGTGAAGGTACTTAAGCTGATGATTCTGCATGAGAAGCTTTCTCCCACTAACTAACCATTAATGCGCTTCACTACTCTTCTTCCTCTCGCCCTGCTGGCCTTGGCAACATCAAGTGCCCCAATCCGAACCTTGGACGACGACGACGAGGACCAAAGTTATCCGTCCCACCTGATATTCGATGCGCCTCCTACGCTGGATATCTCTGTTGAATACGCTCCGCATACGTCTATCCCACTTACTGAGAGCAGTTCTGATGAGCATCACGAGGATCCAGATATCCCCCATCCTGTGTTGGCCGCTCGTGCACCTCCGAAAACGACGCTCAGTGCGAAAACGACAACTTCAACCCCGCAGAAAAAAAGAAGCCTCCCACAACGACCGCGAAACTGCCCGCTTCCGCACGACCCAGCAGCCTCGTCAAAATCATCAACTCCTTTGACACCGCCCATACTCTCAACACTGGTGCGACTTCGAAATCGACGAGCGCCTTGGATGGCCCCGCTATGGACAGATCGGGTATCCCTCTTGACCTCGTTCTCGTACAGGGATCGATAAGTCTCAAACTCAACCCGCAACTGCTCAAAACTCACTCGGCATCTCTTGCTGCGGATGTACAGACGGTGGTCGACGGTGCAGTATGTGCAGCGGATGAGATACAGGGTGGGGGAGCTGGGGGAGAGAATACCGTTCAGCACGCTCTCCTGTGTGTGGGAATCGTAGTATCTAAAATCCTTAAGGCGATTTTACGGCCGGCCATCAAACCGCAGTGGGATGTGGTTGGTCTTGGACCCGCTCCGCAGACTGACATCAGGATGGCGATCGACGGCGAAGCGTATACCGTCATTGAGTGTAAAACTCTTGCCAGTCTTCCAGCCACGACTGTTGACTGGGTCATGGACAATCTCCCGAATTTCAATGTCGTCACTTGGCCAGAACAACCAGGTGGGGTCCGGAAATACCGCACACTCATCGACTCATCTCAGGCCGCACTTCACAAGACCACAAGGACAGAAAGAAGCAAACTTATCCTCCCACTTGAACAGGTAAAGTAGCCGAGAATGTGAAGAGTACGGTACAGTGCTGACGGAGGACGTTTACAGACTCTCGCTCAGATGTTCTACTACGACACAACAACTGCGGCACTTACCAACTTTGAGGACTGGATCCTGTTTCACCGCCCCAGCGACACATCCACTACTGTCACGGTCATGAGAACAACGAACGTAAAGCTTTATAATAGGAAGACAAGGAGCAGCATCCTAGACATCATGCTTGCCTTGGTGCTGGGAGGGCTGCGGGGGAAGAAGAAACTCAAGTCTCTTCTTGCGCAGTAGATAAGGTGTACAGTAGATGCTAGTTGTACAGTTACCTACAAGCTGCAAGACAGTCGCCAGTGTGTACTGAATGTGGTGCAGACCGCACATGTCGCTGGGAAGAAGCGCATAACTCATGCATCATGCCCATGTTGAGGTTCATGTTCACTTTTGGCTTTGGCTTTGTTATCTTGCGGAGGAGTGCTGCGGCGACTAGCGCACGCGTGCATGTGGAAAGAGTGGAGCCGATGAGCCGATTTGGTCATTATGGCATGGTTGCATGGACGACGATGGCATGGTGGTATTTTCGAGTCCTGAGGACTCCACCACGCTGGCTGTCGCTGGCCGTCGCTGATCTCCGACAGACAGCAGTAACGGTGACATGTTGGCGGTGACAAGTATGACCAGATGGCAATGTTGCTGCGGTGGCGCAGTGGTGGCTGGTGGCGTGCGGCTTGCGGGCGTGCGGCTTGCGGGCGCGCGGCTTGCGGGCTTTCGTCCTGCGGGGCCGTCCCCGCTCGCAGCGTAAGCTCGACCTGTCATCACATGCGCGGAATGCTGACTGCTGTTTCGTGCATCATGCCATTGCCTAGTCATGTCGGGGTCCATGTTCTAGACCGCTAGCGAGCGAGCGAGGGCAGCCGATCGAGGCGAGCAGCAGCAAGGAGTGGCAATGCAAGCCCCGATGCCGGGGAGACGTCTGCTGGATCTTGTCTCGGGGGAGTGCTGCGCATCTGCTACTAGGGTCGGCGGCTGGCCATTCCGAGCCGGAAGCGCAGTGCGGAGCGCATGGTCCACGAATGCGGGCAGACTCGGACACGGCTAACGGGGTGCCAAGGAGCCTCGCCACGGCGTGCCTGTGCCTCGGGCCCATGGACAGTGTCAGTGCCTTACGACATGCTCGCATGCAGACTCTGCGGGGTGAGCAGAGCGTCGGAGCAGTCCAGTCGGGGGCACGCAGTCGGCTTGGACGCGGTCGGCTTGCACGCAGTGACGGATTGCGCGCATTGCAGCATTGCACGGCAATTACGGCTGCTCGGGGAATACTAAACGCAGAGCAACAAAGGAAGCGCAGACCAGGGCGGCGGCGCAAAGCTGGTAGCCAGGGACAAAGAGGGACAATAAACAGGCTCGGGTCGGGAGCAGTGCTTGGCGACGGCATGCTGGCGGCGGCCGCCTGAGCCAGAGCCCCGCCCAGAGGTGCATCTGTTCCACCCAGATGCTTGTGGCGATCGATGTAGGAGGCACTGATCGAGGATGGCATTTGCTCACTGCTCGAGATGATAAGATACCGTGTTGGCCTCCAGCGGCGCAAGGACTTGTGCAGCCAACTCCCAAGTCAACAGGTATGGTTGTTGGGACTGCCATGAAGACCAGAGTGCCATGGCTAGTCTTGACCATCGTCTTAGCTATCATTTGTCGTTATTGTCGTGGAGCTCGCGCGACGCCACATACCAAGTCTGCACATGCTTTCTTAGCTGACAGACTCTGCGGCCGCCACATGGTCTCCTCGTCTGTATCCTGTATGATACATCCACGCCCTCGCCTCTTGCCAACTCCCCGCGGCGGAGAGATATAAAAGTGTAAAGCCATTCGGAGAAAGTACTGCGCTTCAAAACGGAGCTTGCCCGCCGACTAAGCACGCGGACAGGGAAAACAGCGTGTGGCAAGCTCGACGCCACCTGCGCATACGCTCAAGGGTCGCAGGCGTGCAAGATTTGACGGTTACAGCGGGTGCTACGGGTGTGCCTCTGGTGACTTTTTTTTTCATAACGCTGAGGAGTATACAGCTCCCAACTGTTTGATGGTGTCTCCACGGCGACTGTGAAAAGTAACACCTACACCTAGGTGCCTCGGGGTAGAGAACGTACAGTGCCAGTTGCTCAGATCCAGGTGCCAGGTGCTCGGATGTAAGCAGCAGGCAAGTAATCCGAGCGTAACAGTTTTCTCTCTAGACCTGCTGCGGCCGGCCAACGGCGGCGGCGGACGGATGCCACAATGGCACGGACACCCACGGACGATGTAGGTCAGGATGAGATTACAAAAAGGCAGTGGTCAATGAGCTACTAGTCTGGAGATGACCTAGACAGGGCGGGGTGTTAGAGGGGCAAAAGAAAAAACATCCTGAGATTAGTGGCTTTGGCTTGATGGCGGCGTCGGAGGCTGAGATTGTTAATGGCTAGAGGCGTTTGATGATGATGCAGAGGCGCGGTCGACGTCATTCCGGGCGAGCCGCTAGTGGTGCTCGTCGGATCGTTAGACTGGTTTTGAATGTGCTTTGCGTGATACCGATCACTCTCGCTCTCGCTCTTGGTGAGCACGATGGTCCGATGTGTCTCATCGTTTGGGTGAGAGAGAGAGAGAGAGAGAGAGTTATATTACAAAATTACAGCACTCATTGTGAGCTTAAAAATGTCACTCACAGTGGATCAGTGGAACGACGAGGTAAAACACGCAAAAACGCGCACACGCTACCCACTACACTACTACTACTACTGTACCCACTCTTCCACTCTTTGCAACGCCGAGCCCCCGAGGCCGGCCGAGGCTCCCGCTGGCTCCCCTCCTCCGCTCCCCCCGAGCATCCCGAGGCGGAGAAGCGTAGAAACGCAGAGGCGGCCGAGGCGGACTACTGCATGACATGGTATGACGTGCAATGCATGCATGCATGCATGCATGCATGCGCGCACGTATCAGGTGAGCGCACTTGATAAACGCAGCTATAGGCAGACAGTATTTCTAATCACTCCCATGACTTGTTTTGTAATGAGATCTAAAATAAGAATTGTAATAGAGTTGTAATGGACCCTTATTAATAATGTTTCTAATAGCCGCGGGCGCGGGGGCCGGAGACTTTTTTGTTGTAAAGGGACAAAGACACAAGAGAGAGCCAGGGCGGGGAAAGAGAGAGGAAAAGACGGCGGAGATCCCGATTCCTGAGCCAGAGCCAGCCAGAGAAATGTCACCTCACAACCACAACCACAACCACAACTCCACTGCTGCTGCTGCTGCTGCTGGCTGCATCTCGTGCATGTCCGTGTCGTGTCCGTGTCCTTGTCTTGCATCTGCATCTGCAACACTCCGGCCTCGGCCTTCAATCAATCTCATCTTCATCATCTCTCTGTCTTAGCTGTCTCTGTCTTAGCCGTCCGGTCGTCGTCGTCCCATCTCTCATTCCTCATCGTCGTCGTCGTCGTCGTCCTCCTAGTTCCGGTTCCTCCGATCTCTCTCTCTCTCTTCTCCTTTCTCTCGCTATAAACAAAACATCCTCTTGTTTAGGCCCTTTGGCTTTGATCTCTCCGTCTCTCCGTCTCTCCGTTTCACTCAAGACAGCTCCAGACAAGACATCACATCACATATCAAAGACCGACATAGTCGACGCTCTCCCACCTTCATCTCTCTCTCTCTCTCTCTCTCTCTCTCTCGCTCTCGATCATATCTCGACGTATCTCTTTCGTCCAAACCTCAACCACATCATCATCATCGCCGTCGTAGTCGCCGTCGTCACTCCACACCACCGGTATTCCACCACCACAGACTCCACTACACCCGCTCCAAGTGCGTGCGCGCACACGCTGTCTGCTCCACCCCATCGGCCCATCCCTCGCTCTCTCCGCTCTCTCCGCTCCCTCCATTCCTCTCGACGGACCCGGACCCGGACCCCCTGCTCTCCGTCGTCGACGACCACGACGGTCGCTCCACACTCATTGAGCCCAGCCCAATACACACCCACTCGATTTCAAAACGTCTCCACCCTTCACCTGACAGACCCACCCCTCGTTTACTATCTTGTGACACTGTTCAAAATCACACTCGGCTCGGCCACTTTCAATCGAAACCACGTTGGTCCAGATCACGGATCACATTCGAGTGCTCGCTGTCGCTGCTGTCACTACTGCATCGCCGCTGGACATCAACTAAAAAGGGGACCACCACTCTTCTGCTCTACGCGACTCATCCTCCCACATCCTGATGATCTTGTCCTTGATATAACGCTTCCAGCGAACAATTCAACAAATCTCGACCTTGATCACAGGGCATTTCATCCCCCCCATTCTCTACGCCTTGCCCACCACCTCCTTCCCACCATGCCCTCGTTCCTGTTCCGAATGAAGCGGCGCCAGTCCGAAGCGACACTCAAACCGCCACAGAATGTCAATGTTGAAGTCGATGTAGAGCCACTCCCGCACCCGCCATCAAAGTTTAGGTCCATGATGGGCTCGGGAGGTCTGTTCACACGGAGCAATAGCGACCTGCGGAGATCATCAAGGCTTCAGAGCTTATCCAACCTCCTGCAGCCAGTCCCCGGTCGGCCACGCGCCGCCACAACGACCGTCAAGATTGTCGCAGGCGAGGACCCATCTCTGGTCCGTCACGTTGCCGAAATGCCGCGAGACAAGGAGACATCGTCGGTGAGGAGGACATCGGGAGAGAGCAGCAGTGTATCTGGACACAGCGATCGAGGGTTCCAAAGCGCAAAGCTTCCCAAAGGTGCCTCGCCGAAACGGACACCGCTGCCACCACAGCAGGACATGCTGCCGTCGCCAAGCGAACCCGAGGAGACCGCCGAGACCGCCCTCTCCTCGCCGTTATCCCAGCCGCCTCTCAGCATAGACACGGCACGTGACGCCCACCAGCATGACAACGAGTCTATCGCTTCTTCCGTGTCCCCAGGCTTCTATACTCCTCCTCAGCGTATGGGTGAAGAGCAGCACTCTCGGCCTGTCGACCTTGCGCTCATCTCTGAGCCTTCCTCGGCTGTTCCCGCATACGACCACGCTGAGAACGTTCAGCGCCGCGGGTCCACAATGTCCAACGTATCGTCCGAAGGTGGTGTCCGCTCTCCCCGCAAGATGTCGCTGGTTCTGCACTCGGCACCTATCCCGCTTCCCATTGCCCACCTTCCCACCATGACCGAACCTTCGTCCCCGACGGGCCAGCACACACCATGGGGCGATCTCGCGAAAAGTGGAGGACCCAAATCTTCATCTGCCCGTGCTGGTGGTCCCGGAGCAAGCTTCCCTTGGACCGGTGTCGGAGTCCCTCCTGTACCCACAGTACCGCGTGCCACCGAGGGGGGCGAGGACCTCTCTGATGCCGAGGTGCAGAATGTCACCAAGGGAATGGTGAGTCTTGTTTACTCAGCAGTTTACTAATGCGACCCAGCCTGTCATGCTTCGCGTTTCTAGCCGAAGAGCGTCTGCGGTGGTTGACGACGGAGGCGACGCTGGCGACAGCGACAGCGAGGACGACGACGCAGCTCCCGTCCAGCCGCGGCCGATCGCGACTCCAAAGAACAGTGAGTGTGCATGTACAGACTATGACTAATTTCCAGACGGTGAAGGATCCGGCCCGTCGTCGCTCGCCAGCTCGACGCGCAGCGCCCTTGGTCTATTTAATCAGCCCACTCGTCACATCTCTCCTCTAGCTTCATCATCAGCTCTGCAGGCTCTGCAGAGGGAGGCGCCCCGTACGGACACGCCTACCAATGATAGCATCAACGACGACGACGACTCTGATAACGACTCGAATGAGCAGTCCGAAGAGCAGGACACTCCTGCCACTTCCATTGCCATTACGACACCCCCGATCACTTCGCCTACTTCCAACCCACTCCGTCCCCCACTGTATAGCCACGCCTCGAGGTCCATGATCAATCTTCCCTCGACATCACCGTTCTCGGCTATCACGCGGCCACTTTTGGAACCGGTCAAGGAGGCTCGCCCCCTGGGAAGCCCGTTCCGATCGTCTCCAGAGCCTCCCGTGGCATCGCCGCCGCTGGTGCGCAAGCGCCGCCTGTCCGATGGTGACGCCAACCCCCTTCCCCCCAAATATGAGGCCCTGGCGACCATCCCCGGACTGTCTCCCAAACCTCGCGAGGAAGAGGGCCGCGAACGTCTCCCTGGCTACTGGTGCGGTGTCCACATTGAGGGAACACTCTCGCGCAAGATGGAATTTACGCAGCCTGGCATGCAGGCGAAGGACAGGGCGTGGAAAAAGTACTACTTTGTGCTTCACGGAACAGCTCTCCATGTGTACAAGTTTGACCCGACCAAGGTCCCTCTGCGCGCAAACGAGCCATACCTGGCCTGTGACGAAAACGAGATTCAGCAGTTCCTGCACGTGCACCCTGCCCCGGACCGTCGATTCCTTGCGTCTATTCCTATCAACACGCCTTCGGCCGCTCCTCACACCCCCGTGTCCCGCTCTGAAAAGCAGGCGCGCCGGAATACCATTGTCTCCATCGAGGGTGCTCTTCGCGCTTCGCCGATTGGTGCTCTTGCCCACCGTCGTGGAACTGTCGGCACGCAGACTCCTCCTATGCGCCAGATTGGCCCGTCGTCTTCGCCCATGGCCGGGTCGTCCTCGTCTGCAGGACCGAGCGCACTGTCCGCGTCCGTCCCCCCGTATGGAGGTGAAACGCGTGATGCCAAGAACCCCGAGCTGTTCTCCAAGGCGTCGCGTCGCAAGTCGATGATGGCCGCTGCTCCTGTTGCCTCCTCAACAGCCTCGGCTCCTCTTGCCAGCCACATGCCATTTGCCCACAACATGTTGGTTCACAAGTACACGCTCCAGAGTGCGGAGAGTGGCCTGGCTGCCGACTACAAGAAGCGACTCCACTGCGTGCGTATCCGCGCCGAGGGACAGCAGTTCCTGCTTCAGACCGAGACTGCCCGGCAGTGTGTGCAGTGGATCGAGGCTTTCCAGGCGGCTACGAATGTCGCTCTGGACCTGGATGCCCGTCCCATGCCCGTTCAGCAGACTCTTCCGCGTCGTCGCCGCCGCCCTGGCCAGCGCCGTGCTGCTGCCGCTGCTGCAGCTGCTGCCGGAGCCGCGGCCGCCGAGGGAGGCGAAGCGTCCAACCCCGCATTCGAGGACACGCCGGAAGGCAACATTGCCGCCGTCGAGGCCGCCCAGCGCCTGGAACGTGAGCGCCAGGACCGAGAGCGCGAGCGCATGCTCGCAGAAGATCAGGCCGCGAACACGGGCGGTTTCCACACGTGAGAAGACTAGCGCCGAAGAGAAGCCAAACAACATTATCATTACCAACACCACACAAAAGCGTCATTGTCGTCGAGGTCCAGGAGGAGGCGAATACAAGAATTACCATTGGTTGTAGAAGAGGAGAGGAGAGGAGAGATTCCCGAGAATGGGATCTCGGTTGAGCCAGTTGTGCATGGCGTGCATTCATCATGTTCCGTCTTATCTTCATTGTAGCTCGCGCTATGGACATTTTGTACATCTACTGCGGCTGCAAATAGATTGGCGTAGGTGAGGCCGGGGGTGATCGGCCCGAAGGAGTGGACGTCAGAGTATGAAGTCCGAAGCCGAGATGGGCGTCCTGTCGAGGCCAGGCTGGTCTGGCACTGGCAATCTGGACTGGAGACATACCACGAATCTGTCGAGAAAAGTCGGTCGGCACTGGATGACGCGCCTGATTCCGCTACAGATTCCAGTCAAACTCGGAGCAAACCAGAACTGCTACAGTGCTGTGAAGCCTCCTCCGGTCTTGGGTATATCTCTAATATTTGCATGCGAAAGCTCTACATAGTCTAAATGAGCACCACCGGGTCTACATCCCTGTCGTTGCCGACGAGCCCGACAGCGGCAGCGTTGACAATGAGCGTGCGGCCCTTTGACGCCGAGGGGAGGCGGGACGCAATGGCGTTGCCGAGCGAGGGCGGCTGGCCCATGGCCGCGAGGTCCTGCACGCGCGTGGCGGTATTGTACTCGAGGACGGTGCGGCCGCGGCTCTGGTGGATGTGCCCGCACACGACGACTTTGGGTTTCACGCGCCAGATCTCGCGCAGGAGGTGCGGGCAGCCGGCCTCGGTGCCGCGGCCCGTCACGTCGAGGTAGCCGCGCGGCGGGCCGTGCGTGAGGAGCACGTCCGTGTCGTCGGGCACGACGTTGGCCCACACGTCCTCGGCGGGATCGTAGGGAAACGCGCCCTTGCCCCACTTTGGCGTGCGCGGCGAGCCGTACAGCTTGAGCGTGCGGGTGCCGACGGTGAGCGTGAGCGCCGCATCGCGGATATATGTAATGTCGTGCCAGTCAAACGCGTCCTCGGGGGGCACGTCGTCGTCGGCATTGTACGGGTCCAGGCAGAGCTCGTGGTTGCCGCCAATGACCACCTTGTGCTTGTGCGGCAGGCTGCCGAGCCAGTCGAGCTGCTCCTGCAGCTCTTCCGGGGTGCCGCGCTCCGTCAGGTCGCCCGCGTGCAGCAGCACATCGCCAGGCGGCAGGATCGGCTGCGTGTTGTGCGTGTCGGACACGCACACGAGCGTGATCGGCGGCGAGCCGGGCGGGCCGTGTGTGCGCCCCGACGGCTTGCCGCGCGCAGGCAGCAGGTCGCGGCAGAGGGCCTGCCAGCGCGTCGGCTGCGGTCGTGCTTGTGCGTGTGCTAGTGTCATGTCGTGAGAGATGAGGGGACATCAAAATGTCAGTGGCGAGCTCGCGGCCATCTTATGCTCTTATGCATCGTTCGCGCGCGGCGATGCATGAGGCAGTGTATGAGAAGAAAAATCACGCTCTCGGAGACTTTTTGTAGGCCCGTCGTGTTGTAAACTTTATATCTCCCTCATGCCCTCATGCCCTTGTTGCCTTGCGCGACTCCGTCCTGCCTAGCCTGTCTTCGCCACCGAGTGTGAAGGCCGGATAGAGAAAGTACACGGCATTTGATAAGCCGCATTGCCGACAGTAGCGAGCACAATGATCGGGTGGGTCAGTGCCGCAGATGTCACTCGGCAGTGGCCAGTGGGTCCATTCATGGATTCTTGTACGACATGCGACATGCGACATGTAGGTCATGAATTGAGGGCCGCTGGGCCACCCATGAATGACCCCACGGGGCCTCGGTGGCCGGCATCGCGGCATCCGACCCGAGATCAGTATAATGCTCTCCAGTGAAGAGCTGCATTGAAGAGCTGCACTTGACTCGTGCAACTCACTCAGACCACTCACTGCAATGGCGACTACCACCGAGGTGCGGGCGCGCACAGAGCTTGCGCCGGAGGGGCGCGTCCTGAACGGCCAGAATGGCGAGAACAACGACGAGACCGTCAAGGGCGTCCAGAGTGGCGACGCACAACGGCAGTGAGCAGCCCACTGACTATCGCTGACGGCAGAGGAGCACCGGTGGGCGCGCTCGCCGACGCCGCGCGGCAACAGCGCAATGTTCGCGTACCTCCCGTACGCGGCCGTGCTGGCGTGCACTTTGCTGTTCCACGAGAGCGCGGCGGCGGCGCGGCTGTACACGTACGCGAACACGCACTACACGCCGTTCCAGATCTCGTTCTGGGGCTCGTTGGCGATCACGACGGGGCTGTACTGGGCGGTCGGGCTGGTGTTTATGGCGTTTGACCTGGTGGACGCGCTGCACGCGCTCGTCCGGCCGTGGAAGATCCAGCCGGACGCGCGCCCGACGTGGGAGATGTACAAGGACGTGATGCGCATTGCGGCGCGCAACGCGCTGTGCGTCAACGTGCCCCTCGCCTTCGTGACCAGCATCCTCAACCCGTTCCGCACCACCGTCCCGCTCCCGTCGGTGCGCGAGACGCTCGGCACATTCTTCCTCACCCTCGCGTTCGAGGAGGTCGGCTTCTACTGCGTCCACCGCACGTTCCACACCAAGCGCTTCTACGCAAAGGTCCACAAGATGCATCACAGGTTTACTGCGCCGTGTGCGCTTGCCGGCACGTATGCGACCATGACGGAGCATTTCTGGGTAAGGCTGAGCAAGCGGGGCCCGCTGACCCCAGTCAAACCTCTTCCCCGTCA
The DNA here is from genome assembly GCA_001600335.1 of Apiotrichum gracile. Lineage (NCBI taxonomy): Eukaryota > Fungi > Basidiomycota > Tremellomycetes > Trichosporonales > Trichosporonaceae > Apiotrichum > Apiotrichum gracile. Next base: position 4,732,857 of record BCJO01000002.1, on the reverse strand, counting down.
TGATCCCGTTCTACCTCTCCAACGCGCACTTTTCCTGCGCCATGGCCTTCTTCGCGTCCCTCCTCCTCGACACGACCATCACGCAGTGAGACAACCTCCTGTCCCACACTAACTTTAGCTCGGGGTACAACCTGCCCTACCTCATCAACGCGCTCAAGCACGACTGGCACCACTGTGCGTCCCCCTTGTATGTCCAACTGACCCCAGACGCGTTCACCGAAAACTTTGGCCCGATCGGCATCGTCGACTCGCTCATGGGCACCAACTCGCGCTTCAACGCGTGGCTCGCCGAGCTCAAGCGCCGCGACGGCGAGAACTGGCTCGCGAACGGGCGCGTGGAGATGGCCGAGAAGACGGAGTAGCGAGTGGTGGTGAATTGTAGTCGGAGATGTAGCTGGAATTGTAGTCGGCCTGACGTAAGGTTTGAACAAGCACAAGCACAGATCCTCAGCGCAGATGGAGGGTCCGCCCAGTCCGCCCAGCGGACATGGTTCGCTACACCCATCGCTCCATCGCTGAGCGCCACCATCGCGAGCCAAGCTGCCCAAGCTGCCCAAGCTTCTTTGCATTTGCATTTAGTTCTTCTACAGCTCCTACAGCTCATCATGCGCATCACGCCCCCTCTCTCCCGCCATCTTGCCGAACCCCACGGGGCTCTCGCCGACCTTGCGCCCGCCGGCCACGTGCTCGCGGAGCTTGTCATTCAGCACGCCGCCCTTTGACGCGGGCTGCGCGCCGTCGGCCGTCATGAGCGCGAGGAACTCGAGCGCGAGGTCCGCCGCCGCCATGGCCGTCAGCTCCGAGTTGTCGTAGGCCGGCGACACCTCGACAATGTCCGCGCCGACAATGTTCAGGCCCGAGAGCGCGCGGATGACGCGCTTCGTCTCGCGCGTCGTCCACCCGCCTGATTCGGGGGTTCCGGCTGAGAGTTAGTGAAGCACATAACGGTGGGGGTGAATCGAGGTTGAGTCCACCTGTTATTCCCCGTGCCACGACTCACTGCCAGGCGCCATGCTCGGATCAATCGTGTCAATGTCAAAGCTGAGATAACACGGCCCGTTGCCGATACGCCGCTTGATGGCGGCGGCGACGCCCTCGGGGCCCATGTCGTCAATGTCGTCCGTCGAGAAGACCTGGAAGCCGACGGCCTCGTCGTGCAGCAGGTCGGCGAACGACTGCAGTCAGCATCGACGAGGCAGTTTACTCACACTCAGCCTCGTGCGGATACCCGCGTGCGCCGACGTCGTGTTGGAGATATACCCCAGCTCGTGCGCCTTCCAGAAGAAGGTCCCGTGCGTCTTGCGTCAGCTAGCCCGCTTGCCCGCTTTCTGCAACGCACCACCTTGTGCTGGTCCGTGTGCGCGCCCCCCAGCTCGTGCCCGTTCCAGGTATCCAGGTGCGCGTCAAAGTGCAGCACCGAGATGGGGCCGTACACCTCGTGCAGCGCGCCGAGGATGGGGAGCACAATCGTGTGGTCCCCGCCGAGCGTCAGGATGCGCGGGTGCTCCTTGCCGTCTTTCGCCAGGTGCGCAGTGTACCGCGTGTTGCGCGACTTGGGCGCGCGGTTGATGAGCGTAGAGTACGCGACCTGCATCTCGTCAATGGCCAGCGCCGGGTCGTACGGCGACACGGGCACGTCGTTGCAGTCGAGCTGAGGTGAGTATACAGCAGGCAGCGCCAGTGCTGGTACTCACAACCTCGAGCCCCGTGTCCTGCACCACGCTGAAGCCCCAGCCATACAGGAAGCTGCGGGCGGCACCGACACGCCGAGAGCCCGTGCGGATCGCGTGCGGGCCAAAGCGCGCGCCGGGGCGGTACGACACGGTGGTCTGGAGTCAGCATGGGCAATCAGATTGCGAATGGTCATTGGAGCTGGCAGCGGTCCTTCCTGCCGCTCGCCCTCGCTCCACTCCCTGCGCTCGCTGCTGTCGCTGCTCACATCAAACGGCATCCCCAGCACAGCAATATCGAAGCGCGTCTCGGGCTCCTCGAGGCATCGCGCGTGCTCGAGCCGCGCGAACCCCGCGATGCCGCTGAAGGTCAGGTCGGGCGTGCCGCCGTATTTCTCCTCTGGGGGTCAGCGGTGCCGTTGGGGGAGCTTACGCCAGGCCTCTTTCGCCGCGGCGGGGAGGAGGAGGGGGAGGAGCGAGAGGAGTGGGGCGAGCAACATGGTGGTGATGAGGAGAATGCAACATCACTTGGTCTGGTGTGGGCTTATCAGAAGTCAAGAGCAAGGCCGGGTAATTGTGAGGTCATGTGCGGCTTGCCCACCGTACAACAGAGGCGGCAATCAGGCTGATTGCGGCGAATTAGCCTCGAGATATATCTCGCTGTTCGCATCACTGGTGTCGAACCTCATCGTATATCGCCGCAGTGTCTGGATACATGCAGCAGGCTGATGCAGATGCTCTTTTATAGCACTGAGTCCATGCAAGCCATACATGACGCGTGTTAAGTAAGGTCAGGCCCGGCATCGCAGGTGATCGACGCCTGGGGCCCCCATGACGCGCGCGTCGGCACGCGCGCGTCTTGGCGCGACTGGCACACGACCGCGCCGATCGCGTGCTGAGGTGACTGTGGCGGACCTTTCCTCGGGAATCAATCGACAGCGCGCCATCGGCTCCCGTCGCGAGTCACAAATGGGATTGAAGCATCGGAACGCCGGATACTCGGGAGATACAACGTCCACCGCGTCCACTCACCCGAGCTCTGATCGCGATAACGCTTCATGATTGCCGACCCGCTCGACCCTCTCGACCCGCTCGACCCACTCAACCCACCTCTCCACCCCTCCACCCCTCCACCCACTCAGAGCATAGCGTTTCATCGTACATGATACAGTTACAAGCCCTACTCCTAGTCCCACAGACACACACGCGACGCCACGCACCCTAGTCGGTGCCGTTGGTGCTCTCTCGCAACGGGCTGCGGACGGGGCTCATCATGCGGCTGTCCTCGTCCTGGAGGCTCGCAATGGCAGGACTCGGGAGGGCCGAGCTGTTCATGCTAATGTCGCCGGCGGCATAGTCGCTGTCGCTGTCCGAGACGTCGACGTCCATTGTCCGCCGCCGGTTGCGGAGGTTGCGCATGACGCGCTCGTCGTCGCTGCCGTCGCCGCCGCGCTTCCACACATAGTAGCTCGAGTAGCGCTTGCCGCCGCCCTTCTCCTCGGGCCAGTCGGTGACGACCTCCTTGGTCTTCTTGAAGCCGTTCTTGTCAATGACCTTGGCGCTGCCCTTGTTGTTGTCCTCGACGATCGCGACGACATTCTCCACGCGCATAATGGGACGCACCCAGCTCTCGAGGAGGACGCCAATGACCTCGGACATGATACCGCGGCCCTCGGCAGCGGGCTCGAGGACGTAGCCAAGGTGCCAGGTCTGCGAGGAGAGGGGCGAGGCGAGCACTTGGTCCTCTGTGCGCTGGGGACCGCCCTCGGAGAGCGGCTCGAGATCCGGAGACATGCCAATGTCGCCGATGATACGGTTCTGCTTGGTGTCCCAGAGCGACTTGAACGGCAGGCCGAGGATAATAACGTCATGGTGGGCCTCAAGAGGAGTGGTGGCTGCCGCCTTGTCCTCGGGAAGATCGAGAACGCCGGCAATAAGAGCGGTACAGAAGGTGAGGTGCCTGTGGAGGTCCTCTTGCACCCAGCTCTCCGCAAAGGGCCGCTTCATACTTTTCCGAGTAAGTCTCCGCAACCTTCCAATTAATTACTCACGGGTATGGAAGGCGGTACAGACGCTCACCGACGCTAGGGTGGTTGAAGAGGGCCACCTGGAAGAGGTCAGCCATGATCTCGGCAGTCGCCAAGGGTGTAATGTCGGAGCCTGCTACCCCAGGGGTACGGAGATGGAGATTAGGAGATTAGTCGCCGTGGCCATCTGCAGCAATAGACGCTGGCCAGCAAGCAGGCACGCAATCCGGTGCAGACTAACAACAACAAAGTAGACGCTGTGCTTGGCCCAGGCCGGCGTCTTGCAAGTCCAGGAACACGGCTCATGAGTAATGAGACTATGGCCGTTGATCGCTGCAGTAGTACGCAGCGTGACTGTTTCCCACTGCAACAGCAGTCACAAGAGGGGGAGGGGGCGATGGAACGCTGGCGGCGACACCCAGATGTCTCTGACAGACATCCCTACCCCCTCGGTGCAGAACGCGATGCAGCACCCCTGTGCCCCCTTGCAATCGAGTGCTAGTAACCTCGAGACTAGACTCACAATATCGTCCTCGATGCCATTGCGGAACGGCGTGATGCGCAGCTCGGGGTACGACGGGAGCTGGAGGTACGGCTCCTGCCTCTTGGGGTCCCAGCGGAGGGCGGTCGCGAGCGACTCGCGGTACGAGGGCGACTCAAAGTCACGCTTGGGGGTGCCGGCAGGAGCAGGGGCATTGGGAGCCACGGCAGCGGGAGCGTCAGTCGTGGTGGTCGTGGTCGCAGTCGGGGCCGTGTTGTCGGCGGTCTCGTCGAGGCCCAGCGTGAGGAGCTGCTTGACGGGCGGCGACGCAGGCGTGCCCGCCGGGGCAGTGTCGATTTGCAGAGTGTCGGTCATCAGAGCGACTGCGTGGTTGATAAAAGTGATACTACTTGTAGACAGATGTAGATCCTTGGCGGTTGTCACTTGTCACTTGTCACTTGTCAACAAGCGCGAGGAACAGAGATAATCGATTGGAGTGGGGGATGAAAAAGCGAGCAGAAGACAAGAGATGGGAAGATAAGCGAGATGGATGTGTGTGGTCGTGGTTATTGTTTATCAGTTGTGGGAACAACAAACAAGAACACAATGACGAGAATGAATTTGGTGAGAAGAAAGAGTCAACAGAGAGTGTATTCGTCGCTCGACTCGGTCACAAGCTAGGTATCAAGCAGGAGCGCGGGCTCGTTGTCCAGGCTTTGCAGGGGTGTAGATGAATGAATGAATGCAAGAGAGAGAGAGGGAGGAGGCGATGAGAGCAACGCGGTGAGAACGGATCGAGCATTCACGATGCACGAGGGCGACGAGGGAGAGGGTCCAGAAGGATCGAGGGAGGGGCAACGCAACAAGTTCCCACACTCCCAATCCAATGCCTGCATGCATACGCTACTCGTGCTGGCAGCTAGAGTGCCCAGATTCAAATATCAGGATACCGTTGTTGTTACCCCTCGACCCTGTCCTTTTTGAACAGATGGGATGGGAAGAGGGATACTTTACCTGGCAGCTTGCAGCTTGCAGCTTGCCAACCTTGGGGGTGGGTGGGTCTCAGAGGGATCTATTTGGTTCACTCGGTCGGTCCAGCCTCTAGCCTCCGAGCCAAGGGCAAGGCAGAGGCAGAGCAAGGCAGCGGCGGCAAGGAGACAAAAAGAGACGACGAGACAGGGTCTGTTTGGTTCCACCTCGCTACCGCTACCGGCTTGCCGTCTTTTGAGATTTTATTAGTATCACTTGATCCTTGAAAGGCTTGAAAGGCTTAGTCTGCCCCCACATTTCAGTTTTTAGCCTCAAGAGCCCAAGACGACCAGCGCAGCTAGCGTAGGCAGACGAGGCAGAGGAGACAGCGTAGGCTCCCATTTTCGTTAGCCACAAACAGTCAGTTGGTGTCAAGTCAGGTCGTTACTGCACTTGGGAGCATTGGCTTGCTTCAAAGGGACGCAGAGGGCATGGACAGATAGACACCTTGCTCTATCGTCGGCGCTCCCCGCACCCTATATAGCATGAACCACCTTTGGCCTGTTGTTCCCTCTTGCTTGCAACGAGCACAACAAGAATGGATGCGTCCACTCGCTCGAGCACGAGAAAGTGAAAAGCAACCAGCCCGGGTTTTAGGTTTCGCTTTTTCGGTTTTTGGTTTGTTTCAGCAAGCTAGTGAGCAGAGATCCAGAGAGATACAATAATGTTGTCGTGCTACCACCACTCAACTGGCCCTTGCCACCGAGTGAATGTATATAACAGCAGCATCCCCATCGCTGCCGCTGGTGTCGACGGGGAGGCATCTTCCTGACTCCTTGCAAGCCTGAGCTAGACACTGAAGGGGTGGCAAACAATACCTCACGCCGGGAATTGATCGCGCCCTGATCTCTGGCGGTCAGCTGGCTTGGAGGCGTGGAGGCTTGGTTACCTGGGCGCGCGTTAGCTCGATACTGTACGGAATGCGCCCAACAGTGGGCGTTGGGCGTCAGTGCTGCTGGGTCGAGTGCAGAGGGAGGTCATTGTGAGTGAGAGATAGGAGCAGCAGTGAATAGCCATTGTAGCCAGGCATCCAGCCAGAGTGAAATTCCGGTGATCTCATTTCTGCGCTGATCCTCTGACGTCGTTGCCCCGCACCATTTTTCATTCTCCACAGTATCCATTACGCGCGTACGCGGCCATCCTCCATCTTCCAGCACTTCAACATCCATCATTTTGATTCATCTGATCTTTACTCTCTGCTTCCCACCACGTCGACAACACTACTCGTCCACGTCCGACTCTCCTTATTTCTACCTGGCCACAGGGAGTTCACCCTTGCCTCCTCAGCATCCAGGTTCCACTGGTCGCCACCGACACCACATCCCTCATCCGCATCCCCCATTCTCGCACTCCAACCACCCAGTCGCCATGTCCGCTCCGATAGAGCTCACCCCGCTCGGCCAGAACGCCGGCCCCTCCAGGAGACTTCCCCCGCCTTACGTTGATCCCCAGGGAGGTCGCCGCGATGCGCTCCCCGGCGGCCTGGGGCGCGGATATCGCCAGGCCGAGGACCTCGCCAAGGCGCACGTCCGCCCCCAGGAGGATGCGATGGACTCTGCTAGTGTCTTTGGGCTGGTCGCTGCTGGATGGTGAGTAGACCGTGAACGTGGAGGTGGTCGCATGGGCTGGCTGTGGATGAGAGCATGGCCCGAGAGTTAGATGACAGGCCTGCACGTGTACGCTAGGGCCTACGGATAAGCACAGGTCGCAGCAGCGCGCAGCCCCCGATCCATGACGACAGGCTCCATTATTTCCCGAACACACGCTGACTGCCAGGTTTGCAATCCTCGCGCTCCCCCTCCTCGTCCTCCCACGCCTGATTCTCTTCCTCGCGCAGGGCTCGGAATCGGGCTCGCCCTCGGGGGCGCTCAAGGCGGGTCCCATCGGCAGCATTCTCAGTCCTGGACCGGTACCGCTATACGACCGGGGCCACTATGACGCCCTGACTGCGCTGGAGGCCTTCCTGCTGCGCATGCTCGGCTTTGGTCTGCTGGCACTCGCCGCACTGGTGATCTTCACCGTTGTGCCGCGGTACACGCCCGCGTCGCCCTCGCGCAAGTCGGTCATCACGGTGCTGGCGCTGCTCGGCTGTGTGTCGGCCGTTGTGGCGTGGAACGCTCCCCTCGGTGCGCTCGCGGTGTTTGTCGGTATTGGCAACGGTCTCGTCGGCGCCTGGGGCTGGTGGGCGCTCTTCTTCGGCGAGGAACAGCACAAGCTTAAAAAGTACCTCAAGAAGGACTCGAGGATGAAGCGCTTGTGAGCGGGAGGTATCAGAGGGAATGGTCAAGTCGAGCGCCGAACTAGCACGATCGTCATACGATATGGATGGATACACGGCAAGCAGTGAGATGAACTGTCTGCCATCTGTCACATTGTCCACGTTCAAGGGAGAGACGTTGTCGCCCAACTCGTTTTCCACGCTTGGACTGACAAGGATCTCAAATGCTGCTGTTCAGACTGCAATGGCTATTGGTGCATGATGAAAAAAGTACAAAGGACGATATAATATACGGCTCAGAACGGAATGATGCTATATCTAGACAGAAGCAGGAGGCTTCACAGAAGCAGACTCCTCTACTGGCGCGACTGGGACCTCCTGAGCGGCTCGCCAATCTTGGACTCCCAGTTGGGGGCCTTCTCGAACCCGTTGGCGCCGAGCTGGAAGTCGCGCACGGCCTGAATGGCGTCGCGCTGGGAGGTGGTCACAAAGGGGCCGTACTGGACGACGGCCTGGTCGAGGGGCTCGCCGGCGATGAGGACGAAGCGGGTCTCCTCGGCGCCGTCGGGGCGGGAGAGCATGACGCCGTTCTGCCCCGGCTCGGCGGAGAGCACGACGGTGTGGAACTTGTCGACGGGCGTCGCCTCCTCGCCGACGAGCAGCTGGCCGGAGATGACGTACGCAAAGGCCGTCCAGCCCTCGGGGATCTCCTGGAACGCGCTCGCGCCCGCAGTCTTGAGCTTGTAGTCGAGGTACCAGCATCCGCCGACGGGGCGCACAAAGCCCGTGACGCCGTGCGACTCGCCGGAAATGACAGTCACCTCGACACCCTCGGACGGGTGCGCAGTGTCAATGTCCTTGGCCTTCTTCTCCTGGTACGACGGCTCGATCATCTTCTTGTCCGCCGGCAGGTCGACCCAAAGCTGCAGCGCGACGCTCTCTTCGGGGTTGACGGGGTCAAAGTACGGCATCTCGCTGTGCATGATGCCGCGGCCGGCAGTCATCCACTGCACGTCGCCGGGGCCGAGGCGGCCCGCGTTGCCGAGGAAGTCTTCGTGCTCGGAGTAGCTAGAGGGTTAGTTAATAGTCATAGGAAGAGCTTGTGCGACTTACCCATTGAGCACATAGGTGACGGTCGACTGACCCCGGTGCGGGTGGTCCGGGAAGCCCGAGCCGGGCTTGATGGTCGCGTGGTCGAGCATGAGGAAGGGCGAGAGATTGCGGAGCGCGGCCGTGCCGATGGAGCGGCGCACGGTAGCGCCGACGCCCTCGGGCGTCTCCTGCGCGTAGACGATCTTGGTCGGCTGGCGGGTGGTGTTTGCGGCAGAGGTGGTCATTTTTGCGAGATTGTTAATGTTGGGGGTTGTGGTGGAAGAGCGGCGAATTGCGGCTGCGGCGAGTAGAGCGAGTGCGGTGGGGAGTGTGGCCCGCTTGAGGTGGAGGAGCATAAGCTAAGAGATAAAGTGGGAAAAATGTGATGGCAAAAAAAGTTGAGATGCGAGACGGAGTGGTTATATACCTTTCTGAAAGATGTCGAGCCCGACGGTGACTCCCATTGACTGCCAATGAGCTCCAGTGGTTTGTCAACATTCTCAATGATTTCTCAGCGGAGTGGTGTTGTTCCGAAGAATTGAACTCCCCGCACGTTGAACCCCGAGATTGACAAAGATAAGAGAAAATCTGTCCCAATCCGGTAATTTTGACCAAATCCACTTTCAGGGAACCACGTCATGAGATGGTCTCTTCGCACTCTGAGACTCTTCGAGCATTGCTTTTACATCAATCTTCATTGGACGTCGGCATTGATATCTTATATCTACAGTCAAAGATACTCCGCCACCCCCCTCCTGCCTCCACCTCGGGCGACTCTACTCGCCAAGACCCATGACGGCCTCGCGGATCTTGTCCTGAATACGCGCCCACTGGCGTCAGCACGTGCGCCTCGCGGGGCCCACCTTGTTCCGGCACGACTTGATGTCGCGCGTCCCGACGGCAACAGCGACCGCCTGCCAGTCGATGCCGCTCTGCTGTCAGCGCCTCTCGCTCTATGTGCTTACCGCCTTGGGGTACATGTGCATGTACAGGCGGAGCAGCTCGTCGCCGCTCCAGGAGCCCGACTTCTTGCTGCCAACAGGCGTGCCGGGCTCGGCTGGCTCGGTCTTGGGCTTGACTTTGGGCGTCTTGGCCTTTGGAGTCCTAGGCGTCTTGGGAGTGGCGGGCTTGCGTGCGCGCTTGGGGGGCGGAGTGGCGAGCTCGTCGTCCTCACCCTCGGTGGAGCGCTCGCGCTTGACGTTGGCGGGCGGGGTGGACATGATGGTGGCGAAGAGAGGTACGTTAAGGAGACAGCTGGGAGCGTGGGAAAGAGTTACGACAGACCAGAGAGGAGTAAACGGAAGGTGATCTGGAAAACACTCTGGTTGGAGTGAAGAGCGGATGAAGGAGGATAGTGAGGTTGATGAAGAGGATGAAGAGCTGAGATAGTGAGAGTGCGCTCTGGAGAGGATAAGAGGCCTCGCTCGCTCTCTCTCCCACCTGCTGACCAGAGACAACAAAGACCTGTGTATAGCGCACACACTCACCACATCCCCACTCCATTTACCACTGACCTCTCAGTTGGGCATGTACTTGAGGCGCGCTGTTTGCTGCTGTGTGCTCACCTCAGAACCGACTAGACTCAGAACGCACCTCTCATTCGGGGCGTCCTCATCTATCCGGCTCTTTCTCACGCTCTCAGCTCCCCTTCACTCACGCACTCGTTGACTCAATCTTTGCTCCACACTGTTCACTTTCATCATAGCCAGTAGCCTCCCACTCAACATGGTAAGTCGTGCCTCTGTGGACTACCTCACCAAAGCCCCCCAAACGCATCCTCGGTCCCAAAGCCGAGCCCGTCGTCAAGCCCAAGACCAAGGTCAAGCGCGAAGCCGACAGCGACCTCTCCTCCGAGCCCGAACAGCACATTAACAAGAAGCCGCGCGTGAAGAAGGCCAAGTCCTCAGCCTGGTCCAAGCAGGAGGTGCGGCAGCTCTGGGCTGCCCTCGACATTGTTCCCGTAAGCTATAACCAAGTCCTATCTGACACTCCAGTCCAAGGTGTCCTGGGACGCTGTCGCCGCCAAGGTCGAGGGACGCAGCAAGATTGCCTGCCGCGACAAGGTTAGTTTGGTTGGCGTGTCGCGTGACTTGGCTAGGCTGATGGTAGTGGCTCAAGGACATTCTTCCCCGGCTCGCGCAGTTTATCGATTCCCGTGGCGAGTGAATGGAGCTGGGACCGGGGGACTTGGACTGGTAGTATGAAGAGGAGAGCTCGGATGCAGCTTATCATGTTATGCACGGTGCACGCACAGATGATTACATATACCAACGAACGCACCATTCCCATGCTCGAGCGGCGCGTGCGCAGATTACAGGAATGTCTCCGCTTTATTTGTATTCTTATCATGGCAAAAGCCTGATCCTGTCTGACCATCCTCCAAACTGTTCCACTCGTCCATTGTTCCCATCACCACTCACCTCACTTCTCTTCGACGATCAGTCATCTTCTCCGCATAGCTCGTAGACACCATGCGCACGCGGGCGGGCACCATCACCAAGCCCCCGATCCATAAGGACCGGGAGCGGCCCGGGTCCAGCTCGACCGAGACGGAGACGGACGGCGCGGGCCTTCTCGCGTCGCTGTCCCTCGCACCCTCCACGCCCACGGCTGCCCCTTCCTCACCCACCGCTTCGCCCCCCAACACCGCCGACTCTACGTCCGCGACACGCAGCCCCTCGCCCCCACAGCCCCGCCCCACGCGCCCCAAAGGACCCCCGCGCACGCCCTCGGGCGGCAAGCGCTGGCGCACCGCGGGGTCGGACACGCCGACGCCGCCTTCCTCCCGCCCTGTCTCGCCTGTCTGTACCGACCCCCTGGAGGAGTACGCCCAGTCGTCGGCACCTGGACCCACAGGGGTGCACCGCAAGCCACCCACGCGTGCTGCCGCATCCGCTGCGCCCGTTCCGCAGACGAAGCCCGCCAACAAGCGCAGGGAGAACATGGCCTACGCGACCACCGAGGACGAGTCTGAGCGCGGACAAAGCACCACCGCCGAGGACGGGGACGACGAGGACGAGGGACCCCGTCGAGCGAGGAGGGAGAGGAGGCGGTCCGTGCTGGTGAGTACTGGTGGAGGTGGCGAATGTGGAGGTAGACTGGCTCCCCGCAAGTATGAGGAGAAGCTTGAGCCCAGTTGAGGATAGTCATGCTTGAGCTCGTGCGAGAAGCTAGACGCTGCACTCCAGAACACACTGCTGACCGCCAGAAACCCAAGCCCGCACCGCATCCCGGGTCCGACTACAACCCCTCGGCGGACGAGCGCGCCGACGACGAGTGGGAGATCAACGACCTCGACAGCGGGTACGAGGAGGAGACGGCGAGCTCGGGCGACGAGACGATGAGCCCGAGCGAGAGCGAGGGATCCGTGCGGCCTGCGCGTATGGTGGCGCGATGAGCGCGTGCAGATGGCACGGGGAGAAGTTGGACTGAACGAAGAAGAGAGTGAGCCGGAGAATACCGAGGACAATAGAGCTGCATCAGACATGTGATCGATCGAAGTCGCCGCGTGCAGCACCGGGGTAGATATATGTGCCAAGGACTCGAGCCGAGGTTCGCTCAGCAGCTGTTTACTCACCATGGCTAACAATAGAGTTGTCGTTCGCTTGGTCTGGCCACTCGGTCTGGACTGAGCGGGAGCGTCAGTATGCGGAGCGTGACTGATAAGATTAGACCTGACGATGGCACTGCCGCCGGGACATGGGACATGGGACATGGGACATGGTCGGACATGACACCGAGCATGATCTGCCGCGCAGCATGTGATTGGGAACAAGAGTGCCACTGCGAGAGGATGACATCATACGCAATGTAGACAGAGCACCAACAGACTGCCATCTACAACGCGCATTTCCGTGGGAATGTCGCAAACACTTCGGCGCGTGCTTCTGGGCCGGTAGCGTCGGCGGCATCTGTCGGGGTCAGAGGTTCCGTGCAAGCATGCCAGTCGGAGGGAGCTAGACGCTGGAACGCTGCCACGCTCGCCTGGCTCTGGTGTCCAAATTTTTTTCCAACACCTGGCCCAACCCCAAACCCAGTGCCGTGTTTACGTTATGGGAAAAACCACGCCAATGACGAGAACGCGGAGACTGACCTGGCTGCCCAGCTCCCCAGTCTCATTCAGATATTCAGAGCCACGGCACGGCAGGCGCGCAGGCTCAAGGCACCGAGGAGGGTGTAACAGGAACCAGCACCCTGCTCCCCCTCCACTCCGTCTTCAGGTCTGACGGCGGTGGACACAAACGATGGCTCAGAAACGGACCCGGACCCAACTCGTTGTCTGAAGGTTTGGTTTCATGACATTGTACGTATGTTGCCAGGCGACCGTCGGAGCAGATAGGAACGGTCTCGAGAGGTGTCGAGAGACTGAGATGTCGGTAAGAAGTTTGCAATGTAAACGAGCCTCTCTGGAAGCTTAATTCTGTCGGAGATGCAGACTTCGGCCGCCCGGTCGGCGGGCTCTGCCTCAGCGGGCTCTGCCTCCCCGTTGGTCCCGTTGGCCGCTTCGGACTGGGGCGTGCGGCGTACGGCAGTGGGCATGTACTCCTCCGCCACACAAGGCACGGGGCTTTCCAGGCTCGGCAGGGTTGTCCGGCAGGATGCACATTACAGGCTTCCACAGGGCGAGGCAGCAAGGTTATGCGTGTGGCTTAAGGCTTGCACCTTGCCATTGCTTGGCACGTTCCATCTTGCCTGAGCTTGGAGTGGACTGCACCACTGTACATATTGTACATATTGTACCAGCGCAAGCGTCACCGTGCACGGTCGTGAGAATACGAGGCGTCCATTCTGCCTATACGTCTAGTCTGAGGCGACAGCGAGGAGGGTGTGGCCTCGGAAATGTACGCGGCGGCTCCGTCACATCGCGCAGCACCTCGTCGGATCTCGGCTCCATCATGCACGTAGTGTCTGTACAGTATGATGCCATGTATGATGTAGCTATTAGCTCTACTCGGGTCCATATTACGACCTCTTCGTTTCCTGTTACGACTAGCAAGTCCAAAGTCACGGAAAGAGCACTAAATTGTCATATGTTGATGACGTTTGAAGCGGCATCTTGGAATGGCAACTATAGTCGGTGCTCGACGTCATATCCCGCACCCACAAGGACGCCGCCGCTAGCTATGCGATGGTATACAGTCTGATATGTCCTGACAGTGGTCATCTGAGCATGTATGGTAATGGTAAGCAGTCATAGTCACATTATGCAAGTAGTAGTAAATGAACTACTCCTCTCTTGTGCTCGATCTGTCCAAACGTCCCGTCGTTCTCCCTCCACTTTTATACAATCTCTACTCTGTATATTAGCATTTACGTAGCCTCCAATTCCGCAGCGTGACTGGTGAGATGCAGCGGTTGCAGCGGTTAGTACTTGCATATGCATGCTACTCGCTCCATAGAGTACAAGGCAAACGAGGACAATTACTGATGAAGGATGGGATGATTTTAACGCTCCGGCTGTACTGTACATGGTAATTTATTATGGCATCACCCAAAGTTTGTTACTGGAACAAGAAAGAAAATGGATGGGACACACGATTCATAACAATCATCAATGCTCTTGCGCTTGCGCTCTCGCTCTCTCTCTCCGTCGTTTGCCCACTTTTGGCTTGGCACCTTGCTCGCTCGTTCGGCGCTGAATGCAATCGACCAGGTCGCCGGCGTTGCTCTTGATGCTCTGAATGCTATGCTCTTGGTGTTACTGTCACTATTTGAGCTTCTGATATGTGTCTGTCTCACAGCGAGCGCGAGGGTGATGAGGGCAGAGGCGAAGACAAGGTCTGGGACGAGAGAACGCCACCAGGGCGGGTGGCTACGGCTGTGGAACGGCAAGCAAAGGGCATTGCAGGATGGATGGATCATCCACCACCACCACCCACCACCACCTCCCTCATCCTCCTCAACAGATTCACCCACGTTCAAATCGGGTGATTCCAAAGTTTCCACAGCCGACACAAGGTTGGATTAGGACTGGACCCTGTATTCAAACTGCGCAGGTGCATCATCCGTTCCAACCTCTTGCAGCAAGCGAGCCGCGCGAGCCAAAAGCCATGATGAGAACATTGGGGTCGGCTCGAGCTTAATTCATAAGAGACACAATAGACCCAGAGGCCAGAGATGGAGATGCAGACGGAGTTCTACGAAGAGAGATGAGACAAGTGAGAGATGCCATGACAGATCCTGAGTGATGATGATGCAAGGCAAGATGTCAGAGCCTGAGAGAGCATCTCACTCGCAGTGCTGCTGTGGTGCCGTGGTGCCGTGGTGCCGCCGGTGGTCTTGTCTCACCCTATCAGTGCTCACGTACTCCCATCGACCCTTCGTTCCACCCCTCATCCACATCCCTTGCACCACAAGCCAGGCCGATATCCCCTCTGTTGTTGTGGGCCGCTGCCTCTCTCCTCTGCCCTCCACTAGCTCACTGTTTAGCCTGGTGGCTGCTGCTATTGCTCTGGCGTCATTCCCACCAGGATACTACTTTGGTGCTCTGCAAATTCATGTTCTGCCTGGTACCGTCAACGTCGGTGCTACCTCTCTCTTCGCTACACACGCACATCATCGATCCTTGATCTCGTTGTCGTTAGTCCGTGTTGGTATTGTTCATCCTCGACTCTTTCCATTCTTGTTTTCTTCTTCAGTCGAGCTCAATCCGCCAAGTCGACCGACAAGAGCCACCGACCGACAGTTGTGATCTCTTGTGTTTGAATCAGTCACTCTTTTTCCGACATCACCTAGAGCCCGTTCGTCATCAATTGCTCGCCGGATCTGTGACTTTACACATTCCATACCACAAAACCGACAGCTAGCTCGATTCACATCGCATCGCATTGACCAGAACAACAATATCAACGGCATACACAATCACGACCTCCCCGACAACCGACAACCGACGACGGACAACCCACAATCAAATCTCGTCGGCAAGGATCGACCACTCAGATCTGCAAAGTGGTCCACCGGGCGCAGTGTATGTTTGTACATTAAACACAAGGTAAGTGGCAAAATCGGTGTCCGTGTCCGTCTGTCTCGTCTGTCTTGTCGAGCTCGGTTGTTCTGGTCATCGTATGGAGAGAGGGAAGGGAGGATAGAGGAGAGGGAGGAGGGAGGAGGAGGAGGATAGAGGGGGGCACGGGATGATGTCGCCTCTCATCGCCTCTCATCCTTCGTCTCCTTATCACAACTCCCGACTCACCGTTCTCCCTTGCCGCTTCGGTGCACGCCCTCGTCTCTGCACAAACGCATCATCGCCATTGTCCACTGCTCTTGCCTCGAACTGTGGCATGACAAAGGCGCAGATCAGCCTCACTCGGTCACTCATCGTGCCCTCCATGCAACTGATGATATGCTCTCAAAGTGAGGAGGTGTCAAACTTTGGTCATGTTAGGGATGGACTCACTCTCGGACCTTTGCCGTTAGTCGTCTCCTGTGTTTCTATTATCTTACCATGGTGTACACTTCTTGCATCATTGTGGAAATAGTAACCGAGACGGCCAAGACGGACGACGCACAGCTTCAAACTGTGCAGCCGCCCCTGGACGTCGAGTATACGAGTACGGATGAGTGACTGCCCGGCCCTTTGTAAGCTAGCAAATGGTGCTAGTCGCTCTCTCTCTCTCTCTCTGTCTCTCCTCATCGGTCCATTCTCAGTGTCACTCGTGATCCCTCTCGCTCTCTCTCTCTCTCGTCCACGCTCCTTACTCTTTATCTTCCATTCATCTCTCATTGTTATTCTTTTCTTCGTTGCTCGTGTTGTTTCATCCCCGGATCTCCCCAGCATCTCCTCATCGTTATCCCACATCCGTCTTGCTCAGGTCCACGTTCCGGCTTGGCATATTGAAACATAACACTGACACATCGCTCTCTCTCTCTCTCTCTCTCTCTCTCTCTCGTCTCACACCTCGTCCACCTCGCTCTTCGTCTGTCTCCTCCTACTGCTACGACTTCCAACAACATCAACGCTACTCTTCCACTCTACTCTACTCTATCCACCTCCCGCCCCCTGTCGGCTTGCCTTGTTCTCGTAACGTCAATTTCCATTGATCCCTTTTGTCCGACAGCCCAAACCACAATAGGATCAGAACGGAAGAGCCAAAAAATCAAAACAACGGCATTGAGTAAACCAAACCCTCGCCTACTGTCATCATTGTCGCCGCCGACTCCTCTCGATCCACTTCATCTCATTGCGCGCGTCCGAGGGCTGCCCTCGCGCTACGGACATTCTCATCGGCAACCCTGGCTAGCTAGACCATTGTCACTCCTTGAATCGTGTGTCGCTCCTTTCAACCTGGCCCAACCGTGTTCATCGCATCGACCGACTGGCCCAACCACAGGACCCGGCGGATTCCCACCACGGCCTGATAACGTGACTGTCTGATTTAGAACAGCACACTGGCGAGATAGAGCGCATTGCTGCCCATCGCAACTCGGCTTACCTCGATCCCTTCGAGTACCCAGAATCGCTCTTACACCTCCTGCAAGTCAACTTTGCAGTAGTCTAACGTCTATTTGATCACCCATCGATAGCTCTCCGTGGGCGGATCCCATCTCTTTCACCGGTATGGCCCCTCAGGCGGTGGCCGCTCCGGGCGGAGCGGCCTCTCCTCCCGCCAACAACAATGCCAACACAGCAGCGGCGCCGGCTGGCAACAACAACGCCAACACGGGAGCGACACCAGCCGGTAACAATAACGCCAATGCTGGTAGCAATAATGCCAACGCTGGTAACAACAACAACAACGCTGGCAATAACAACGCCAATGCTGGGGCACAGCCGGCCGCCGGTAATAACAACGCTGCCGCACCGGCTGCCAACAACAACAACAACGCCGCAACAACGCCGGCTGCGAACGCCAATACCAACGGCAACGGCAACGGCAACGGCAACGCCAATGCCAACACCAACGCTGCTGCTCCACAGCAATCCTCGGCGGCACCGGCTGCCGCGACGGGCAATGCGGCCGTGGCATCGCCACGCCCTGGGCAGGTATCTTTACCCGGCGGCGTCAATGCCGCTGCTGCTACTGGTGTGCAAACCCCTGCGCCAACGACGGACGCTACATCGGGTGCACTGGTCTCTGGCGCCTCGGCGGCCGCAGTCGCATCCGTCGCCGAAACGCCAACTACCCCTATCGTCGTGCCTTCGTACAACACCATTACGCCATCAGCACCTCACAAAAGCCACGGGCTCAGCTCTGGTGCGATCGGAGGCATTGTCGGAGGAGTCGTAGGCGGCCTCGCCTTTGCGGTCCTGGTATTCTTCATCTGGCGAATGTGCCGAGGCCGAGGAGAAAAGATCCCCCCACCGTGAGTTGTGGCGCTCAAGCCGGCTGGACCTGAGGGGCAGCCTTCACACACGCCACCATTTCGATGTCTTGTCGCTGACCCTCCCAGCCCACCACGCCCCATCATGCAGGCCCTCCCTCGCCCTACAACATATGGCGGCGGGCACTCTCGCAATTCGTCGTTGGGTCCACGTCGTGCCAGCAGCTATTCCACTTGTATGTTTTGCTTCTGATAGACTCTTTACTGACGTCAGTGCTCGCCGCCCAGCGTCCAGGCTCGACTTATCAGGCCCAGCAGTACTACACCACCTACCCTGCTGCTTCCACCCCGTCATTCACGCCCGAGCAGTCGCCCAGGTTTGGCGGCAGTCTATATCCATCCGGTTCAGCGTCACTGTCCTCGAGTGGCACAGGCGCCAACACGCCTTCAGCGGGAGCTGTGCTCGCCCCACGAGAAGCCAGCTTCCGTGATGGTGCGTCGTCGAGTGATTCAGGTAGTGGTACTGGCGAGGACCGCAGGCTTCGCACACAGGGGTCGCAATCACAGCTATCAGCATCGGGAGAACGTCCCGTTACTCCGTCCGAGCGCAGTGCACTGCAAGGCTCCAGCTCAGATTCACGGACAACGTCCCCCAGGGCGTCGACCACCTACCTTCCGTCCAGCCTGAGCTCACTGTCTCAAGGTGTTCATGGTCGACTTGCTGCGACACCTCGCTCATCCAGCGGAGGCGTGCCGCACACGCGCAACAATATTCTCCTCACAATGCCTCGGCCTCTCAGCCAGACATCAGGCGGTCCAGGCGTCGACTTTACACCTCCGACACAACTCGTCTACACTCCCCGCTCGTCCTTTGCTGGTCGTAACTCGTACAACCGGAATAGCTACCAGTCGGCGCGATCTTACAGCGAGTTTGGCGCCTCGGGCACCAACTCCGCTCCCCGTTCGCCCACGCAGTCGTCAAACCCGCGTCGCGCGAGCACTTCGATGCCGGCACCCATTCTGGACAATGCTGGTGAAATCGTGGAGTCTCCCACCGACGTTCGAGGCGACGGAGTGCCCGTATTCATCAACACGGGCCCGAGTCAACGACTAGGACACGGCATTGTGTAGAGTGCATCTCACGCGCGTATAACAATCTAGACGTCCGAGAGCGATGAGCCTCTGCTTATTCACTCGCCCACTGCTTTGCCCATCCTCTTTCGGCCTGGCCTCAGCCTCTCCGTGTGACATGTTCCAACACTCACCACACCTCATTCAACCTCCATCTCATCCCAACAACTACGAACATTCTCCATCCCACTTTCCAAGACACAGAACCTTCCGTCGCATAGGCCTCACACCACACATATACGGCTCTTTCGCATTATGAATCGGATCAACAAGCACATTTGCCATCGCCCACGCCAATGACATGCCGCTTCGACACCCAAACGGACTCTTATTCACTTAGTACCATTGATGCCCCCCCTGTAGTGTACACATTCATAGGCTCATGGTATCCAAAGCATATCCTACCCCCGCTAGTGCTGCCAATGAGCGCCGGGCCTCTATTCTCTATTACAAAATTAGCTAACATTATACTGTCGTAGTCTCATAGCATGCCATCATTATCGGGCGTCGCAGATGTGGCAGAGCGCGGTGTGTGGGGTGACGCTCCTAGTTGGGAGAGCCCTAGACCGACGGGCACGGTTGTCGTTGCGGACTGCCTACGGTGGATCGACTGCAGAAGCAGCTAATGTGCGGCCGTTTCATGTCTCTGTGGCCTCCTGAGAGCGTCAGATGTGCTCTGTTGTGACGACACTCACACAAAGACTGATCGGGTGTTGAGGTAACAACGCCAACACGCATCTTGTCCGTCTCCGGCCTCGACGTCCCCGGGACCGCCACACCATCGCGGATCTCGACAGCGGCATACTGTGCCCACATGTGTGCGTCGTTGTCGTCAGCAATACGGACCTCGCGCACATGCTTGATAGGCACGAGAACGGACGCGAGATCCCTCACACGCGTGAGATCCCCCAGCTGCTGGTCCTCCTGGCGCGCCACCTCGCCCCAGCCCGCCGTCTCCTCGCGCGAGAAGGGGTAGTAGCGCGCGACATTGTGTCCCTGAGGGGTATCCCCCAACACGCGCGTCTCGCGCACGAGCGAGAGGAGCAGCGAGGCCGAGTCGTCGACCGCCAGCAGGTTGCCCGTCAGCGTGCGCCCGTCCTCGAGCGCGATGGCCAGGCGCGTGTGCAGCAGCGACCGCAGTGCGGAGGCGGGAGTCGGCGGCGCGGTGGAGAGCGGCGGGAGGCGGCGTGCGGCGTACGGATCGGACATGGTGATGATGAGGAGGATCTCAGATCCGGAAGAGATCTTGCAACACTGGGTACTGGATAGGTCTGGAGGTGGAGGCCGCTTTGATAAGGCGTTTGCTTCCGCTATTGACTCTGTTGGATCTGGATTTGAATAGGAAGTAGTTGGAAATCCTAATGAGTTTATGAGATGGGTTCAAATGCCCGCCAAGTGCGTCACAGCCACGTGAGCCGCATCATCACACTGCTCACTGCTTGTTGAGGTCGTCGTCGTCGAGGACGTTGAGATCTCAAATCCTGTCAACATCATCCTACATTTCAACAATCTCACAACCTCACCTTCGTCATCTGACACCATCTCACCGCCACCACTAGAACTCGTCCGCCTATTAGCAGCTAGGCGACAGAGTTGTATAGCCGAACGGACCCGGCGTCTAGCACAAACAACACGTCCGCAACGCGCAACTCACGCTCGGAGCGGTCGCAGCCATGTCGAACCGCATGCCCGTCCAGGAGGACGTCGGTGTGGCGATCAACAACTCGTTATTCTCGCGCAGAGACCCGGAAGGCACGTTAGAGGAGACGCTGGTCGACTACCTCTGCATCCACGAGCAGGACCAGCACGGCGTCAAGACCCGATGGCTGATGCTCGCCGGTGAGTGGGAGACGCTTCTTGGCATGCTGACTCCCAGCCACCAAGAACGGCAAGGCCGTGCTGCACAAGGCCAAGCAGAACTCGAACGGCACGTTCTCGAAGGGCAAGACGTGGTCGCTCGATGATATGCGCCAGATGGAGCAGTCGGGGGTGAGTTGGACCGGCTCTTTCTTGCGGGACCTGAGCCTCGCTGACGCTCCCTACAGCCGGTGTCCTTCTCCATCACCATGACATCGCGCACGTACAAGTACCGAACAGACAATGCGCGCGACTTGACCGAGTTCTTGAACAACCTTGCAAAGACGTACAAGTCGTACAAGGGTGAAATGCCGCGTTTCGTCAACTTTGTCCCAAACCAGAAGACGTCCGCCATGTCGGCCACGCCCCTGGGGCTTGGCGCGGGCGCGACGGGAGCACCAAATGCGGCTCCGAGCGTCTACTCGCGCTACTCGGACATGTCGATGGTGCAGCCGCATGGACAGGGAAGCCCACACCCGCCTGTCCCTGCACTTCCTGGCGGTCACCTCCAGCCGTCGCCTGGGCCGTCACCGGGCCCCTCCCTTCCCCCGCTCTCGCCTTACTCGCCGATGCGCATGACGCCAGGCTCGCCCCGGGTACCGCCACCTGGTGCAACGGGCCGGTCTCCGCGCACCCCCGCATCGGGGCTACCGGGCTCGCACCCTGGAGGCGGCGGCCACCTGCTTCCTCCACGGAGTGCAGGAGGGATGGCGAGCACTACCTCGCTTGCATCGGTCAACTCGAACGAGCTCGCTGCGCCATTTCGACCTCCGCGAACGTCCTTCTCCAGCATTGGCAGCCAGGACGACTTTGCTCACCGCAAACCAAAGTTGGCCTCGTCGCAAGACTCGCAACGCGACATGGGTCGCGGCGCTCCACCTTCGCACCGCCGAGGGTCTGGTGACGACCGCCTTCCGCCGCCATCCCTTCGCCGGGGATCCGGCGATGACCGCCATTCACCTGTTGTTGCGGCACCGCCTGCGTCTATTGCGCGGTACCAGTCAGACAACTCGAGCTACCGCCGCCCATCCGCCGGCTCCATTGCTCCAGCTCGCCACGACGATGAGGATCCCTACGGAGGCATGGAATCGTACGGCGGCGTTGGTGAGGAGGTCCTGAGCATACCTCCTGTTCAGTCTCAGCAGTCGGAACTGCTCATTCCCCCGGTGAACAAAAATCCTCCTGTCGTCATGGAGCCTGAAGGATATGACGTCCCCGCTCCTCGCCCGGGTACTTCATCGTCGACTAGAAAGGATGACCGCTCCACCGCCTCGGCTGACAGGTCTCTCGATTCATCCTCGAACAATCGTTCAACTCCTCAGCTGGAGATTGACACACTGGCGCCGTCCCGTCCCCGTGAACGTGTACGCAACAATGACTTGAATGCCTCGCAGGCCTCGCAACGCCGTGTCTCCTTCCACCCCCCACCTCTCACCACCGCGTACTCTCGTGACGTGCTCCTCACGTCTCGTACCGGCATGTTTGGCGCAATTGGGGAAGACGACCCCGAGGAGGCTGGCGACGCCATCATGGCCAACGTCGAGGAGATGATCGAGGGCTTTGACTGGACAGCTGTAACTGCTGCCACCGGCGAGCGGAGCAAGGGTACCGACGTTATTGAAGGCCGACTCTTGAATGAGCTCGCCGCGCTCGAGTCGGTGAGTTGAATCCCAGCATTCACGGCATCGGAAACTAACACGCCAGGCAAACATCCACGCCTTCCTCGAGTCTGATGACCGTATTGACCAAGTCATCGCCCACATCGATGACGCGTTGCTTGAGCTCGACGACATTGACATGCAGCTCGCGGGATACCGCATGCAGCTGGGTGTAAGTGGCTGCCTCTCGAAGTGCTCTGACATTCTAGGTCGTGAACGACGACATCCAGTACATCGAGGGCCAGAACCGTGGTCTCCAGGTCCAGACGTCCAACCAGCATGCCCTCCTGAACGAGATTCAGCAGCTGCTACAGATCACCAATGTGCCGAGAGAGGACCTCACCAAGCTGTCGCAGATCAGCCCGTCGTCAAAGCGGGGCGTCGAGGAGCTCGAGCAGGCTGCCGCGTCCCTCTACAAGGCCATCCAGGCAAGCCGCGAGAAGGGTGAGCTACGCCATCAGTGCTGCGCTAACTCTCAGCCAACGAGGTGGCTGCCACGAGTCAGCATATGCGCGAGTACCGCGACGCCGTGTCGCAGTTCTGCACGCGAATCCTTGAGTATCTCGACATTGCGTTCAAGCACCAGTCGGACGCTACGCTTGCAGACTACAAGAAGCGGTCATCAGAAACCAAGCTCAGCCCACACACTACACTCGGCGAGAACCTCATGTCGTACGAGGGCCTGGTGCTCTTTGTCAAGGACATGGATGACGACCGGTACAAGAAGATGTGTCTGGTGAGCTTATCGGCGCGTCTCAGTACTGATGGCAGAACTACATCACGACCATCAGTGGCTTGCATCAGGCCGAGATGGGCGAGCTCCTCGTCCGTATCCAGAAGAATCTTGGCCCTCCGTCTCAACGGACGGATGTCTGTGAGTTCTAGTCCTACTGCCGAGCTAACCATGACAGCCTTCTCAAAGGCGCTCTCTGCTCCTCCCCCGAAACTCGGTGCCATCGGCGGGGCGGTCGCGAGGTCCAAGACACTCAAGAAGCCCAGCGGCCAGGACAAGGCCCCAGGCGGCAAGAAGGCCGACCGGGCGACCGTCAAGGTCTCCGAGGCCTACGCCCAAGCCATGACAGAAATCGTTGGCCAGATTGTCACAGAAGACGACTTTATCAACGCCTTCCTCCATCTGGCCGATCAGGAGTCGACTTTTGCCGACTACATGCAGCTCGACACCTACTTCCGTCGACAGGCGACCAGGCATGCGTCGCGCAACAACCCCAGCCTGGCGCAGATTGCCCGCAGCGTCATGGACCTCATGTTTGGCTTTGTAGACGCCAACCTGCAGCACTGGTGCTCCGATACGCTGAAGATCGACCTGTCCGCTGTCGTCGGCTTGATGGCAGTCACCGAGCAGTTTGCTGAGCAGGCTGAAGCAGAGGGAACATCGTTATTCCTAACCGACCTGTTCGATAAGCAGCTCCAACGCCATCGCCTGGCCTTTGACCACTTCATTGTAAGTCATCGACAGCATCGATGGCACACCTTGCTGACAGTCATAGAACGACCAACTCAAGACAATTGGTGCAGCAAAGAACACGATCAAGCGCAGGCGCGGAGTTTTCTTCTTCATCCGTCATTTCCCCGTGTTTGTGGAGCGGCTGGAATGCCAGCTTGAGGGCGCGGACAACCTCAAGATCCGCAAGCTGGTTAACGACGCGTACGAGCGCGTGGTCGTCGCTGTCCTGGGCTCGCTGCAGTACGTCTCCAAGATTGTCGGCGCGGAGACAAGCTCAGGAGAGGACAAGGGCCAGCTGTACTTCCACGTTGTCATGATCGAAAACCTGCACGTCTTCGTCGAAGAGGTCTCCCACCTTGAAGTCCCCGCCCTCGCGGTCTTCCAGAAGCGTGCAAAGGGATTATACGAGGAGAACGTCAAGGCGTACCTCAAGATGATGATGCGCCGCGGGTTCTCTCGCTTGATCGACTTCATGGACGGCGTGGAGCGACTCATGAAGACGACTCGCCCGAACGAGGTCTCCATGCACCCCAGCTACTCAAAGAGCGCACTCAAGAAGGTTCTCAAGGACACGGGCGCCAAGGACATGCGCAAGTCGGTTGATGCCATGGCCCGCCGTGTCGACAAGCACTTTACCCACGACGACGACAACGTTGGTGGCGTCCCCGGTGTTGGAAACACGAACAGCCACACCACTGCGGACCCTGCCACACAAGCTCTCATTGCGAGTGTTTGGCGCGAACTGTCGTCTGAGCTGGCACGTGAGACCACGCGTGCGATCGACATCATTGCCAAGTGCTACGAAAACAGCCTCACCCTTGATTACACACTCCGTGACCTCGAGAGCGCATGCCAGCGTGCGAAGGCGACCCGCTAGGCAAACTTGCCGATGGAAATATACAGGGAGCCGGCAGATAGAGTTGGAAACAGCCTTTCAGAAGGAGCCAGTAGTACGGTAATCTCCTCGTCGTATGACTTGTGATATTGATGACATTGTCGAGTATCCCTTGTGGCCTGTACACTAGCGAATCCTCGAGCTGCTTCTTCGTCAGCGACCGATTAGAACATGGACTCCCTGGAGTTCTAGAGGCCTCAGGACAATAGGACAGTGTTTATACCCCGAGTTACTTACCACGGGACTAGCATCCAAACAATCCAAACACGAGGGTGCCAACGTGCCAAGGCGCGCAAGCCATGCTGCTTGACAACTCGGGGACTGGACGGCAGGGGTGTTCCAGTAAAATGCCCTAGTCTCTCCTCCGCGAGAACGCGAACAAGCGATCGCGATCGCTTCGCGGGTATACCCACTGCGCACACACGCAGGATACCGACCCGAGCCACTGCAAGCTAGCGGGCGCTTAGCTGCTCCTTGCTGTATTGAGCGCAGTGCGACACCGGGCAGACGGTTGTCACCATCCGTATGCTGCATGGAGACTGTCCCGGAGACAACGGGCCGCCGGAACGCGTCCTTTGCGAACGGGCCTAGCGGGGCAAACGGGGCAAACGGGGCAAACGAGGCAAACGAGGCAAACGAGGCAAACGGCATTGATTAAAGGGCACGCTTGCCCGTATCTCGCAGCACCGGCCGCTCTGACTGCACATTAATCCCCTTAGTGCATTAGCACATCAGGCTGTTGGGATAGGACCAAGCTCCAGAGCTCCATGACAGCCTCCTCTCGGAGTGCCGATGGACGGTCTGGGCGGCATGGCTTTAAATTAGCAACAATCGGAAACAGAAACGTATGGTGTACGACGTCTGCAATGATGCTGCAAGTGCACCCCAAACAATTGAGATACGCACCACCGAGCGGCGTGCACCGCGCCGAGATGGAGCAAAGCTGGCCGAAATGCCGAGCCGGCGAGGTTAGGCGCGATTTAAGAAGTCTTGCCGTGCGTGCCCGAAGCGAGCAAGCAGCGCGCGCCGTGGAGCTCATCTATGATCCTATGACTGTAACTACGGCTGTAAGCGCAATTCTCATCGGCTGGAGCGTGCCGTATGCTTTCCATAAACAATGTGCGACTCGTGCCCTCCGAAGGTATGTGACCGCCCAAACAGAGGTCAAGTGCGTGGCGGCTTACGTGAGGTGCAATCGTCGTCGCCGATGCCGATGGGTGGAGCCGGCGATTGGTTTTGACCACCGGGTGCGGGCTTGGCAGCATTGGCATACTGATGCCCCGGTCTGATCGGGTTTCTGGACCTACCTGGAGATCACGCTGCAGATCCGACAGGAGTGCGTGTACGCTTGGATTGAGCTCGCTACGATATTCAGTGAGATGTTGTGGCGCTTTTGCACGTTTGCACGTTTGCACGACTCCACGGGACGGCATGTCAATGAAATGACGACCGAGACAATAGCAGCGGCGTGCGACTGCAGTCCACTCGGCCGGCGATCCGTGCCGCGGACGGCATTGATCTACCAGTTCCTCCCCGCTGTCCATCGCTTCGGGGCGGAATGAGATCTCGTTGGTGATCGCTTTTACGTTTCTACAGGCGACGCTTTCACACTAGCTTCCGAAACCAGTGAGTGGCCTTTGCTCCGAGGGGAGGGTATCGTTGGCACGGTGCTCCACCCTTGTCCCTGCGGCTTGTGCAAGCGACAAGCAGCTAGATAGCACTAACACTACTTAGCGGGCGCCGAGGAATGTGGAGCAGTAGTGGGGTCGAAGAGGCCCATGATCTTCATGACAGCAAGTCTAAAACAGTCTAGCCGTCAGTAGCCTGGTTACTAACGCGCTTTGCCGGGTTTCTTTCCTCCGACCTCAAACGTTAGCCTGAGCGGCATGTGGTAATAGTGGGATGGGATTGGAATTCTCACAAGAACTGGCGAGCTCGCTACCCACCCGCAGCTCCCGGTCGTTGCGTTTGAGCATTCCCAGAGTATTCCTGGAATGGAACACTACTCGAAGAAGACTTCCCTACAACCTTCGACTAGTCGCCGTCGCAAAGAGTCACGAGGCATGTTACTCGGCGAGATGCGCGCAAAGGTGGGAAAGGTAACGTGCGCATGGGCACGGAGCACCCGGACACGCCACACGGCCTTCTATCCCCTTACTCGGCCTTCAGGTCTCGGCGTGCGCCGCCCAAGGAGCGGAACTGAAGGCCTATGCGAAGCTTGTCTTGCTTGCCAACAAGTTTGTTCCGTTGTTCCTCACCGTGTGTTGCTTTCCGGGTTTGTGCATGATGAGAGTTTGATTATACACGGTGAGATCGGTGCGCGCGTATTCAGAAGACTGTAACGGCATTGAACACGCGGTCATTCATCCGGTACTCTGTAGTGTGGGCCGTGCTGAGACGACCTTGGTTGCATCTGCACGCACACCTGCACTGGCTGGTTCTGCACTTGCCCTGCAGCAGCTAGATCCCACGCCTGTTATCGTCATTCTCACGAGAGTCGACGACACTGTACGCAAGAACATGGCTTGTGCGTTCTGGCAGTATTTCCTGTTTACGATAACAGCCAAGAGCGCTGACGTCAGCCACAACTGTGACGTGAATATGAGCGTCGGATTGGAACGTTGTGCACTATCGTCTCCCCATCCCACGATAGTCCACCTACTGGTCTTTGCCGACGCTCTCGCTTTGTTCTCTGGTCCTAGCGCGTCTACGCAATGCCCTCTTTTGCTCCTCCTCTACTGTAAATTCATGTCGCTTAACGTGTGTGGCAGACTAGTAGACGCCTATGGATTGGCCTACCAAGCCATTACACGCGCCACACCTAGTACATGTACCTTGTTGTGATCCAAGAACATTACCTGTGGTTTGAGCTGGAGCTACCCCGCAACAAGGACGTGGTATGTGGACCATCAATCAATTTGATCGGGGGACGGGGAGAATTCTATACAGGGACTCTCGTAAGTTGACGACCTTGGCGGTTTGACAGACGTTTAGATTTCATGGCGACTCCCTCCCCGATACGCGCGCGTGTTCGAGGGGAAAGAAAAATGGGGCTGTGAGGTGTCTCAGAAACTTGTTTTTGCTTTAATTCTATAATTATTTCCGTTTATGGCTCCGACGTTAGACCATTCATGACCAGGATAACGGGCGAGCCTGGGGCCGAGACCTTTTGACGCGCTAGTATCGGTTGGGTTTCCACTTGTTGACATCTCCATCTCCACCCGTCCCTAATCTCGCTAGTAGCTCTCAAGAATCTACGTTCCAAGTCAGATGAGATATGACCACAGTACCACAGTACCACAGTACTGCAAAGCGTCTACATACTCTAATGAAACCTTTTTTGGATCTATTGCCGTGGCTCAGTTCCCAAAGCTTGTCTTGCAACAATCAAACATCTCTAATATCTTGCCGACTACAGCCGGACGTACGTGCCTTGCGACTCTCTCCCAAAACATCAAGGTTGGTCCCTAGGCGGCTCAGGTAACTTTCTGTGCGTCAAAGGCACGCCAAAGCACCAACCTGCTTGTCAGAGACCTCGCAACTTGAGCGGTTACAGTTGCAGTGGCTTATGGAAGCAACCTTGACTGGAGTGACCCGCAACCCTCATCCTCACAGTTAATAATAGTAACGACGTCAACATATACCCATCGCCTCCTCCTCTGTTGTTTGTCGGCGCTGTTCTATATTCCTGCTGGTTCTCGATATATTTCGCGGCGACGAGCTCTAGCTACCTTCACGGCTTGCTACGGACTTTCATTCTGTCACCACGCGCGGCACGCGATCAGCCTCATCTCCTTCCCTCCCTCGGCATCTCCGCGCTTCCATCCGACCAGACCCACCTCTGAGTCCATCTTCGTTCTTCTCGTCCTTATCAGGGACCACTCCCTAAGCCTCACCCCCAACCTATTACTGTGGGCTTAGTCCTGGCCCGCTGAACTCGCCGTAAATCGGAGCGCATTCAGAGCCGACTCCGAGCTATCACCTCCAGCTTGCCTATACCTCAACGGCCATCAGCTCACTTGGCACTGGTGGCTAGCCCGTTACCAGATCTCTCGCGCAATTGACTTGGACGCCTTGCTCAGCCTCCTCCTCCGCCACCTCCCAAACGCTGCAGGCTCTCCCTCACGCCAGATTACAGGCAGGTTTATCACCGATTTCCCTCCCTCTGTCCCTTGGAAGCATAGGACGGTCCGACGCCATTTTGTGTCGTCTATTGAGCCCTGCCCATGGGCTTCTGCTGCACCTCGTCTTTTCAGGGAACACCAGGTCTGACAGCAAAGGATAAACACACATAAACATATCGTTCTGCACTGCGCACCGGCCTTGCTCGTACAGTACAGAACATACCTTGCGTTGGCGACCGCTCCAGGACACGGCAAACTCGGCATCACTCAGAAGAAGGAGCTGGCAGGATACAAGTGGACAGTAGCGAATCGAGTATCGAAGCCCCCGCATCCCTTCTGCGCCTTCCTGTCCTGTGTATTGTTCGGTTCGGCTTCCTGCCACTCGGTGTTGCGCCTGTAGGACTGGTCACCCACTACTCCACAGTGCTATACGCTGGAGGTATCTTCCGGCACACTACTATTGGAAGCGCGTAAGCCTGCGGTGGCTTGTCGCCTGATCGCCTGAATCATTGTCCAAGCCTGAAGGCGTAAACGAATATCAACGCGACGCCACGAAACGCTCGGACCACACTCAACTGTCCCTTTATCTGCACGTACGCGAGCTTACCCGTCGCCTACTCGCAACATACTTATCCACTCTCCATCGGCGACCACTTTCTGACCGCCCCGCCAACTGTTACTCTCTATCTCCACCAGCTGGCTGCCATACAATACACGACCAACAACGACCAAACACGCTTCACGCCCTTCCGTGACCTCCCTCAGCTGGCTGAGCCTGTCAAGTCTGCAAGCAATAGTGAGTGATTCTTTGCAAACGCGGTCTGCCTGCGAGTCGCAGTCCTCTGTCTCTCGGCCGCGTCTATCTCTTGGCTCCTGGATATAAAGGACTGGTTCGAACGCCACAGTCCCACTCTTCCTCTATCTGTCTCGGTGACACCAATTCTTTCGAACCAATCTTTCGAGTTGCAATAGCCGACCGGGTGTGTCCATCAACGTCAGACCAAGGCATAGGCAAGCCGATACCTTGTTGTTCCGGAACAGGCGGAGCAATATACAAGCGTCAGGTCGAAGGGAAGAAGATCACTCCTGCCGACCGGTCCGGCCTATCGCCGGGAGAGTTTCGTTAGGGAATGGTGAAGGACACGCACGATTTGGCATCACGCACTCCACAGGTTCTCTCTGCAGTAGTGCGACGTTTGTTGGGACAGTCTGTGGCGACTTGCTGCTCGCCGACTAGGCTGGTGTTTAGGCTCCTCACACCGCTCACATCGCGGTGTGTCCTTTTTGAGTCCACTTGCCGTCCGTGCCACATGCTTTGATCTCTTTTACACGATGTTCCCACATCATCGGGTCACCATGCCCGCCAATAACGATACCTCTGCCTCCATTGTTTCAGTTGCTTCCATTTTGCGCAACGCAGTGTTCTTGTTGGATCGGAAAGTGTGACCTTTGGTCCGCCACTGAACCATAAACGATCGGAGGTGGCGTTTTCTTGACCCTGTTCCCTACGTAGTCGCAGTGATTTTCTTGCTCTTTTACGAAGGGTAAGGGCAAAGAGACACAGCGGCATCTCCAAATTGCCCCGCCCCACCTACCCCGCCGCCCACCGACGCCTCTTGATAGACTCATACTGTGCTTTTGCGTCCCTGGTGTCACTTCCGATAGTCCACAGCTCGTCCACTCTTCCTCGGCTTTGTTCGAAGGCTGACACTAGCCTTTCTCAGGACCTCTGCCGAAAGGACCCACACTTCCAGTCTCCAAAGGACATTAGCCACGACGCCACAACAAGTCCGCAGGTGGTCGTTCCGTTGAACACTTTCAAGTTTAGTTCGCCAAGGAGACTGACTGGTCGAACCCGCAGTGTGACAAAGCTTGAATTTGCTACACGTTGGAGTGGGCCAGTGAGCTTGCTCCTAGGGTGCCGCATCACCCTTGTAGATACACATAGCCAAGGACACCGACAAGGACAAGCACGAGGACACAAACGAGGACGCGGACAAGTACCCACGACTCGACATACGACGTACACGTTCCCCTGTCATTCGCACCCACGGGCGCCTGGCTTGATCGGAACAACCATCCGCCTTTTGGCGTTCCTTCCCACAGTCCGCAGGTTCTCTTCCCCTTTATTCCTGCTTTACTACCCTGTTCGACCTGCTCGACCTATCTCTTCTCTCTCTCGCCAGAGCCCTCCATCTGTATTCTCAACTCGTCACGACCAGAACTTCCGATCGACCGGCAAGAGTGATCGACTGGAGAGGAACATTTAGCCGCAGCCACTGTCAATCCATTGGCGTGGCAAGCTCGACATCACCATCTACCACGGCGCGTCCACTCGCCTCGCTTTCCCATACCTTCCCCTCTATTCGATTGATTCGCATAATCCATCTTCCATCATCCATCATCAGCATCGCACTCACTCCCCGTTCCGAAGTGGTGGAGCAGCACAACGACACAACGACATAGTACTGCTTGGTGACCGACGGCCTTGCAGGCTTTGCTTCCAAATATCAACCAATCTACAGCCAGCGTTGTTTTTGGCAAAACAGTTTGAAAGTCAAACCATACTGTAGGTCGTCGTACTTCTTTCTACCTCATCCTAGAGCCCGGCCACAAAGCCCCGTCCAGACCGGAGTTGTTGTTCACCTCCCGGCAAAACCCCCCTTGTGCATTGTGCATGGTCTGTTCGTGAAACGTCAGAGAACATCGGATACAACAACAAAGTTGTCCCACTACCACCGCTCTCTGTCAACGGCACTCAATACAATAGAAACATAAGGAGAACTAAGGGACGGACCTCACCGACCTCACAACACGCGCGCGCGCGCGGTACCCACCCATCAATCAATAATTGCCAGCTAGCCCGTACTGCACATACCCCGCTGGCCCGCTGCCCCCGCTGCCCCCGCCGCCCCCGCCGCTGCTCCGGTACCTAACACGCTCTCGACCGGCTCTCAGCTAGGCCCAGCTTAAAGGTAATTGTGTTCTTTCCCTTGTTGGAGCTTGGAGTCTCCTGACCCAACTGAACTCAACTCCGCCCCCACCGTCCGCCTCTAGCTCCTATACATTATTTCGTTCATTCGATCATCATCATCACCATCATCGCCATCTTATCATCGCTCTCTTTCTCTTCTATCACCACCATTGTCCACATTCCTTCCATCATCTCGATATCGTTTATTCGCCGATAGCGATCATTGTTCTTGCACGCAGTCTGGAACCACCATTTGAACGAGGTGCTTGTTAACCGAGCTTTCTGACCACCACCTCATTTTCGGCGCCTCCACCCTTATTTCGAGATCCACTCTGGTCGCCAAAGCCAAACGCGCTCCAAGCTCTAAACCTCCACTCTACTCTTAATCTGCCACCATTGTCCGTTATATCGCCATAACTGACCTTTGCTTGTCATCCACCCTCCTCCCATTTTCCTCTTCACCGACTTCACACCCGCGGGACGGCGTTGAGCACCGCCGTCCGTGCCCGCGTCACTCTCGCTCCGTCCATGACATCAACGCCATCGCAGCGTGCAGAAGCCGCCGGCGCCACCTCTGTTCCCCAGCTCTCTCAGTCTCTCCCGTTGCACTTACAAGAACGAACGCCGGAATGGTCGCCGGTCACATTCATGCACAAGGGGATGTTTCGAGGCAGATGGATAAGGTGAGCAAGACTATGCCTTCCCTTGATCTGTGGAGCCAGAAGTGTAGCAAAATAAGCTATAATGGTAACGCCACTCGGAGAGCGATAATAAGCCATACTATCCATTCGAGTGGTAATAAACCATACTAGACTGGTTCACTGTAATCGACAAACAATGCTATTGAAGTGTGCTAACCAGCAGCTTTCTGCTGGTGGTTGCCCAGGAGCCAGCAGTTGGACGCCGAAAGACGGACAAGGACAGGCGTGCTTTGGCGCCGAGCCCCATCTTGCGATTGTGGATTCGCGAGCATAGATCTGGAGACGGCCCAGGAGTTATGCTAGATCCAGCGTGAGTACTTTGGAGACCCCAAGTCATTCTTTCTGACACCTTGCAGAGAGATTGAGATTTCTGAAATCGTGTGCTCTGCTGAGCTGGCGCCTCCGCGAGGAGACCCCTCACGCAGCAGTCGGGACCTACCACCACCCTCAGGAAGTGACGTCGAGTCACCAAGACCAGACACTCACCGCCGTACTCCTTCACCTCATGGTCGACGCGGTTCTCTGCGAGGCACATCCGCTCCACTCTCTCGTCGCGATCGAGAGGCATCACTTTCACGGCTAGACGGTCTGGGGAGAGACTCTAGTGGGGAGGAAGACGAACTGGCTACACCAATCTATCCTTCAAGACCAGAGTCAAGGGATAGCAATTTGAGTCGTGGTGGTCGTACAACACGTCCTTCGAGATCTGAGCCAGTAGACGAAGCCTCCTCCGTCCATCATCCGGGACGGCTTTCAGCGCGTAACTTGTATGGAAGCCTTCATGTGGCGGGTATACGAGTCGCCGCGATGGAAAGCGGGCTGGGCCTGTGGTTTTTGTTTACAGTGGGTTACATTTATCGTTTCAACCAACAGCTGCTAATGTGAACAGGACTTGTCCATCCGACACGAGGGGTTGTGAGTTGATAGCTGTCTTGATCATGTGCCAGGTCGAATGCTCATATCCTCAGATATTCTCTCAGATTTCGGTGCTACGATCTCACTGGCATCTCAGCGGACGGTGGACGGCCTGCTCTGTGTGACTGCAGGACGGCTGATTTCCAGGTGTTTGCTCCTCGCAAGTGAGTTCTTTCTTCCATCAAAGTGGTGATGTGAGCGTCTATTGACCCCAATAAGCTTTCCTGGCCTTCCTAAGCCCACCGAACTTGCCGAACACTTTGCCCGCCAAGGGTACAAGCTTAATACTCGAAAAGTGAGTGCAAACTGCGCAGTGATTCGAGAACATTCAGCAGCCCGCGTGGGGCGGGTCGTGGCGGGACGGGGAATGGTATTCATCCGCTGCCCAGCCCGTGCATGATGTCCAAAAGCGCACTGATAATCGAGGATGATTATGACTCCTTCGTCATAAGCTCGTTTACATTGCGCGAAGGAGTTGGGGGTGGGGTGGTTACGCTCGTGGCACCGTTGAGAATGGTCCCGATTATTCTTTACGGCATGCCCCAATCGTCAAGTTCTGCATTGCCACTTCCGACACGTCACTTCCCCGCTCCCCTATTGTTGCGCAGGTACAGACCATGCCCTGCATCGATTGTTGTACGCCTCAACCCAATCTTCCCATGTCCTGATACAACGACACCGCTCCTGATGACCGACCGACTGTTCGAGGGGCTGAACTGACAATTTCCAACAGAATGAGCGCCAGGCCGCGAGTCCACCAGCCTCTCCTCGGCCAGCGAGCGCCATCTCGGTACGACCCACGAGTGCCAGTGGCACCACGACAGGGGGACCGTAGAACCTATTTAATATTCTCTGATTCCAACAGGGTTGGAATCAGTGCCACATGCTTGGCGGGGGGAACAGTGCCACATAACTACACGCGGGGACCTGTGGAGCTTTCTGGTCCCGGCTGCCTTACAAGTGCTGGGGGCTGTCCTTGCATTGGCTGCCCGACCATGGCAACCTCTTTCCCGACTAGGTTGAGAGGACATCCCTCAAAGTGGCGGCCTCCCCGCTGCGCGCTGCGCGTTAGAGCTCTCTCACCTTCGACTTCATTTTCTCTCACACAACGTACGTTACCGTTGTTCACTTCATCAATACTACATACATGCATGGATTGTGGGTCTTATCTTGGCAAGTAGCCATAATTGAGACAACATTAGAGGAGCCGAATAACCAACCACGCTGGAATCGACGAGGCAGTAGTATGTAGATGAAGCAGACTAGGTAGAGAGGGGATGATAGCACATAATCTTTACGGTGCCTTGAGTTGTAGCCGCGGCTGTCATCTAAGGTTATCGCTTCGTTCACCACCATCGCTCTTCAGAAGTAGGCCAGAAACGGGTCGTCAATAATGCTGATCCGTGCTGAACGCGATCATGCTGATACCAATGCGTACCAGCGACCATGGTGGGTTTCAGCGAGACCTCAAACTGTGGCTTTGCTTTGTAAGGATAAACAACCTTATCCAATCACGGAACGCAGACCATGGTCTGGAAGGTCGTAATGCTCCTTGGGCTTCGGAACAAATATGGTTTGGGCGGTATTTTCCCCCAGAATAGGGCTCAACATTAGCCGGTCAAGTAGGGGGTTGCAAGGGCTAGGTTGAGAGAATCAATTTAAAGTTTGGGTGCAGTGCAACTCGAGCAACCACCCAACCTGGAGGGCTGAAACAATCCTCTCCTTCAGTAGAGACAAACATCAAGGAGTGTGCCGTCTGAGCAGAAAGTTGCGTATGTCTGTCACCATTCAATGCCCTGGGCGGCAGACTCCCGTGACGTGATGATGGCATTTCGCCCTAGATTGTGGTGCACTCTGCGGAAAGATATAATGGCCTAGGCCCCAGACAAGAACCGACGCCCCCCCGCAACAGCATTCACCTTAGTCGGCGATAGTGGCGGAGAAGAAAGAACGCAGATTGGGGGTGCCCGCCACGTCCACGTCTACGGATCTACCGACTTGTTTGCCTCTCTCAAAGTTGTTCATTGCATCGTGCGGACTAGGCATCTGAGTACGATCGAGTGGATGTTCCGAGGCGCTTAGCCTCCGACCGGAGGTAAAGCTTGGTGCTGGACCAGTGTGGACCGTCCACCGCGCACAAGGAGCGTGACGGGGCATGTGTTTGTGAGTGTGACGGGGGTGACACTTCGATAATTACATTGTAACCTTGTGCTTTATCTCTGTTGATCTCAAGGTTAATCAGCTCGCTATCAACAACAGCAGCAAAATGTGAGTTGACGGCGCGGTTCTGGTCGAACTGACCAGGTCGCAGAAAATGCAAACCAGATGAGAACGGCCCGGGGTTCCCTTGAATCGTTCATTTGTGGTCCGGATTAACTGTCGACTTTCTCCGTAAGGCTCCTCTGTCCGTAGCAGAACCTGCATGGAAGCTCGGGGACCCTCCTGCCACCGCGACCCTCGTTCCAAAAACAGCAATAGCTTACCATTATCAGAGGGTGTCAGCGTTTCTAGCCTGAGTGAAGAGGAGCTCGTGAGTAGACCGCTGTCACTGCTCGGCATCTTGGCCTCTTGGCCGGTAATCTCTTCCCATCCAGGGAGTGTGTAGTCTCCGCAAAGTCGGCTCCGACGTCCTGGAGGGTCTTACGCACCATGAGCTGATAATAGTCAGGTAAGGAACCCAAAGGTAAAATGGAAACGAGATCGGATCAAGGGATCAGACGGGTGGGTACAGCGCACGCGAACAGAACAGTATGGAAGTGGGGGTGCGACCGGAGAGGACCTGACACGAAGGAATGTAAGAGGGGTGGCACTTCTGCGACTGAACGTCAAGCTCTTGGTTACCCCGTCTCGAGATCCCGCTGGCCACGTCGTTGAGGGGGCAAGGTGGTCGAGGTTAATCCAAAGGCACCCCGCTCCACAATGCGGCGCTGTATTTGCCCACAACTGGATATTCGACAGCACAAGAGGCGACACTGCGGAAGTGGTTGACGACAACAATGGTGGAGCATGCTATGGTTAACATCACGCAAGAACGTGACACCGCATGGTGATTCCGCTTTCTGCGGCATCAGGACGCATAAGAGGACAGATATCGAAAAAAAATACGACTCCCAGGAGGCCCTGCGGTCTGACACTGTGGTGATGACAAATGCGCCCATGTGGCACTTTCTGGAATCAACAGCCAAGAGTTGTCTCTCATCGGCTGTTTGCTTTGTTTCGGCTCATCCAAGATCTTTCCCATCGTGTGGGCATCTTTTCCGCCGCCTGACATGCCTTTTGAGAGTCTGGGCAGGATATACTGGAGGTTTGGTGAAATGCCCCGCCGATGGTATTTTTTGAGTTGTGACATTCTCACTACCTCTGACTACATCAGCGGTGCGAAGAACCGGCCGCGATGAGCTCGACCTCAGTATCGTAGGCCATGGACCAGATACTGGGCAGACCGGCTGGAAGGCGGCAGTGTAGGCTGTGGGTGGTGGCTAACACCAACGCAAACCTCGCTGGAGATGATGGGACCAAGCACTGTCACAGCTGTAAAACGACGAGAGGTGAGCATCCAGTTGACATTAAAAAGCGTTCTGAGGAGCTCCGGGTCGCGCGCAACTTTTGCCGCTACGACTTTGGTCGCTCCGAGAGCCTGCGGGTGCGGAATACTGAAGCACATGGCCTCGGATGGAGCGGTACCTAGAGCGAAACCTATCTCCCGGGCTAGCAGGTGTACGTACGAAGCAGAGAGCGGCTAGGTGGGTCCCGTGATAGCGACAACAGCACTACCCTCCTCCCAGAGACTCCAGTTCTAGTCTGTGCTATTTGGCGTCTACTTTCCGGCGCCAACGAGGTTAAAGGTACGTAGTTCTTATCAGACGCCAACGAGGCACTGACGCCTCCAGGTATGGCTTTGGGACTGTCGACCCCAGCGACGCTTGGCTTGCTTGGAGAAAGTGCCTCTCTGACCTTGGAACGTTTCCTCGACGAGACTGCAAGCAAAAGGTGCCAAGGTGCAAAGGTGCTACTGGCATCGTGACAGAGTCTGGAAGGGCCGCTTAAAAGTCAAAAGGGCCAGCTGAGGCAATCTATCTCTCCTGGCTCCATCTGCTCGCGACGGCTGCTCGACCCAACGCATTTTGCAACGCATTTTGCAACGGCCGCCCTCGCAAAAACAGCAGGCCGAACGGCTTACCACGGGGAACAGGCAGGTTCCAGGACCTGTGTTGTTTCTCCTCGGGAAGGGAACTTCAGAACAGATTTATCTGGGGAGACAACGTCCGAGCTGTCGATCGGGCACGACCAGCTTGGAGACACCAGCAAACAACCATGGGCCACACTATTGACACGGCGCCAATCGCCAAAGGCACTGCGGGATGGTCAGATGGGAATTATGTGCCTCGCCCTCGGAGGGGCACGAGAACGATGCGAGGGAACGAGACGCGAGGAGGCTGTCTAGCTTCACATATTCTCCTGGTATTCCCTCAATGCCGACGGAGTGCAGTACAGTCGTCCCCCCTCCATCCCCGCACTATTTGACTTTCTAAAGCACCTTCATTGGCCCAAGAGTGCCCATTGTCATCTGGGATGAGGCTACTTCTGGCCGGAGGTATCAGTCACCATATCCTCCAAACCTATGGATCTCGACTGAGCTCCCTCCAAGCGCAAGGCACCGCTGAGAGATCTGGCACAACCGTCTGCCACATTCCGTGAGTGCCTGGGTGTACTGACAGCCCGCGGCTTTCGGTTTGTGAGTATCAGCAGCAAGTGAGCTGGTGAGGTGACTGAGAAGTCGACATGGCTGTGAAAGCCGAATCATGGACCACGGCGACGAACTGACATCACCTAACGTCTCCCTCTCACAAGCCTTCAAAAGATATTGACAAGGCTCTCTCCCTATCTGCGCGGTAGCTCTCGACCCCAGTACTGGTTCGTCTGGAGTCGGAACGATTTTGTGGCAACTCGGAGTGACTAGATGCATCAAACTGCAGTACAGTATAAGCATATTCATTACGCGGCTCTTGGGGTGTTCTCTATGAGGAAGGAGGGTATACTGGAGAGGATGTGGGAGTTGCTGACTAACTACTAATGTCCTTGGGATACTGAAATCTGGTTCTATGATACCATGTTGCACATGATGGCGGCCCATCTAATGGCGCCCCATCTGGTGCACCCTGTGTGCTCGGACCCATCTACTCACGCTCCTTCCTGTGGAGCGCCTCGACGCTTGGACCTTGCCATCCTCGTCTTGCTCCAGTGGCTCCTTGACCTCACTGGCAGCAGCGGGAGTGCCGGGGACAGGAACGGGGGCTGCCACACTGTCCGCCTTGGTCGGCATCTTGCCGTTCCTGATGAACAGTCCGCCGATGAGGCCCAGGATCGCCATGGGCAGGCCGATGAGGTACACGACGCGCAGAGTCTCAGTGTACGCGTGGAGGACGTCGTTGCGGAAGATTTCCGGCACAACGGTCCATACGGCAGACGCGTCAGAGGTGACGGCCTGGACGAGGCCGGCCGGCAGGGCGGGGACGTATTTGTGCAGGTTGACCTGGATCATGTTCTCGAACACCGAGCCGCCGAGGGAGATGCCGACGATGCGTCCCGCGAACCCGAGGAAGGTGCCGGCACCCGTGGCAACCGAGATGAGCTTGGGCTCGTCCCTGAACTCGTACTGGATTGCCAGCATCGAGTTTTGGAGCGACAGACCGATGCCGATGCCGACAAGCACCTGGAATCCGTACAGATGCGAAATGGGAGTCCCCGATTTGATCGAGTACAGCAGTCCCGAGCCGAGGGCGAGGAACGCGGGGCCGGCGACGATGATCCACTTGAACCGGCCGATTTTGGGGATCACGCGGGACGAGCCCATCATGACGACAATCTGGACCAAGATCAGAGGCAGAAGTCGCACGCCGGCGTCGGTGGCGGAGAAGTGGTACACTGCCTGCAGGTCGAGGCTCATCTGGTCGCGTCAGAACATGAAGGCACAGAGGGGTACTCACGTAATAAACCAGAAGCATGAACACGGCAAACAGGAAGAAGCTGAGGACACAGGCTCCTGCGATGGTCCGTCGTTTGAAGAAGCGGAGCTTGAGCATTTGGCGCTCGGGACCAAGGAACATCTCCCATGCGATGAACACAAACGGCAGCACCCCCGTGAGAACGAGCATGGCGATAACACCGCCGTCATTCCACTTTCTCGTGACGCCGCCATACTGGAGGGCAAGAATGAGGCAGACTGCCCAGCCCATGGACATGATGGCACCGACCCAGTCGCACCGCAAGAACTCGTGCAACATCTGCCAGCTGTAGCCCTTGTACGTGTCGTGGCGGCCGAGCGGGGGACGATTGGGCTGGAAGACAAAAATGCAGGCTAGTGCAAGACCGCCGATGGGTAGGTTAATGTAGAAGCACCAGCGCCATGAGACGTGGTCTGCAAAGGCGCCGCCGACGAGGGGGCCCAGAACGGAGCTGAGGCCGAAGCAGATACCCTGAGAGTCAGAAACGCCTCTACAGTGACAGACTGCAAAACACTTACGATTAGGGCAAAGTACTGAGCACGGTTATGCAGCGGGGTGATCTCAGCAATAATGACGAGACCGGTGGAGAAGATGCCAGCGGCGCCGGCTCCGGCAAGAGCGCGTCCGAAAATGAGCACATCCATACTTGGTGCGACGCCGCACACGAGCGAGCC
The DNA here is from genome assembly GCA_001600335.1 of Apiotrichum gracile. Taxonomy (NCBI): domain Eukaryota; kingdom Fungi; phylum Basidiomycota; class Tremellomycetes; order Trichosporonales; family Trichosporonaceae; genus Apiotrichum; species Apiotrichum gracile. The sequence goes on along the minus strand of BCJO01000002.1, from coordinate 4,692,680 downwards.
CATTTCGAACACGAAAACGGCAAACATGATGACATGCTTGGACGGGAAGATCTCGAGGCATTGCGAGTAGATGAGGACGAGCGCGAAAAGGGGTAGGCTGGAGAGTCAGTCTGGCGTCGATGTTGTCTACGAGGACGGTTGTGCCACCTCCACCACCTTTGCATCGACCTCCACCACGCGCCACTTGCACGTGCCTCGGCCACTGGGTGTCCAGGAACAGGCCGAAGTCGGGATCCACACAAACACTCTCGCCACCACAATTCGACTCACAAGAAACCAGATGCAAGCCACGGCAACTGCGTCAACGAGTTGAACTGCTCCGTGATCTTGGGAATGGCAGTCGCCACGATAAGCTGGTCGAGGGAGAACAGGAAGACTGGGATCATAATGGAGCCGAAAATCGCCCAAAAGCGCCATGTCGACAGCTCAAGGGCGGCGCCGGCGCGCTTGTTTTTCTTGGCAACAACGACTCCATTCTCAATATCAACAATGGAGCCGTGCTTCGAGGAATGGCTCGCCGCCGAGACCGCGCCTGAGCTGGTGAGGGTAGGGCCCGCGGACAACGTCTCCTGCGGGGGCTCCGCTCTGGGAGTTGAGTGTTGGTTGCCGCTCATGGCGGAGATAACCATGTGGTTCGGGGGAGTAGTATGCTGGGTTGGTACGATTTGTAGTTGGTGAAAGAGTGTGCTAGGTCGATATCTTACGAAGTGGATGTTACGAATCGGACAACAAGACGCCGCAGAGGTTATGTACTGGGTCCAGCGGCTATAATTAACTTTATCGGCAGGAATGCCAGGATGCCGCGCAAGTGTGGGTACATCGGCGACGAAGAAAACGAGTCGTTCCGGAGCTGCTTCATTCTGCCCCGATGCCGAGGTTCCAAGATATGAGGTATGAGACATCATGGAATTTCATGCTGGCAGTTACAGCTGCCTCAGCGAGTCACTCCGAGCTCCGGATGTGCCCGTTCATCAGGTCACGCGCGTTCCATCACCGTTGGTGGATAGCCACATGACATGTAGTGGGACAAGTCGCGTTCATAAGATCCCAATCTCAGCACCATGGAGTGCACCATGAGATCTCAAGCTCACAATGCTTTGAAGCTCAGCGGCACGTAGCTTGATTCTCTACATAGGCACCCCGTGCAACGCACCTCGAATGAAGATTGCGTGGGGCTGCATGGGATCGATGTGATCGCTGGGAGGGTTTGGCCGATGGGCAAGCTTCGGCCACCAAACCCTGCCGAGGCTCGGCATCGGCATCGGCAGCTCCAATCTGATAACAAATGAATGACGTGTAGATACTTTTGAGATCGATTGCTGGATCAGTGGCAGGCCCCCAGTCCTTACCCACACTTGCGATTTGGCTCCGTCGTTCCTCAAAGTCGGTTGACCGATGTTGCTATTCCGGTCTGTCGCTATGCTATCGCTCGTCGTCATTTAACTAGCTACTCATCTCGCCGACACTTCACACTTCACGATGTGGTCCGCCAGCTCGGCGTGGTTCTTTTCACGGTACATGGCCGTGCGGTCGGTCCAGATCCTCGCGGCCGGACACTTGCTCACGGAGACGGTCGGCGCCCCCATCCCCTGCGCCGGGGTCAGCATGATGCCGACAATAGCCCCCTGGGGCGAGGTCTTGTTCATCTCGCGCATCCCCTACTGGAACCGGAGGCCGGCGCGGGGCGAGCTGGTGGCGTACCGCAAGCCGACCGAGCCGCAGGTGACCGTGCTCAAGCGCGTCATTGCCATCGAGGGCGATGTGGTGGAGGTCGACCCGCGACGCGGCGAGGGGATCAGCTGGTCCGGCGGACGCGTGCTCTTTGGCCCCACCGGTGAGGGGGATCAGGCGGGAGAGGACGCCCCGCAGTCCGTGGAGAGGTGGGGCGAGGGCAAGTTTATCCGCGTGCCCAAGGGGCATGTGTGGTGCGTCGGCGACAATCTCTCCAACTCGACCGATTCCAGAGATTACGGGCCGGTGCCCGTGGCCACCATCAAGGGCATGGCCGTCGCGCGGGTGAGTGCAAGTCCATGAGGTGGAAAGAGTCTGGGGAAACACGTTCCCAGTGACGTCTTTGTGTCCGGTCTGACGACGCAGGTGTGTAAGAACAACTGGCCGGCCTTTGAGCGCTTGACCACCACTGTCCGCGAGCTTGGCCCGTCGTCATAGGAGTGTTCCCTCGTCAACTGGCGTTACGGACTCGCGCGTGTTCAAGAACCCTCCTCACTCAACACTCATCAGCAATCTATCATCGCCGCATGTCACCATTCAACCTCATTCATATGCATTCATCCCATCACATCCCATCACATCTCATCACATCCCATCCCAAGCCGCAACCTACCGGCCTCTGGCAACATCGTTTGAACCTGGCGGGCGCTGCTCCTCATGACGAGGAGGAACGCGACCGCTCTCATCAAAGCCCCTCTGTATCTGACCGACGACTTTGCTGACTTTGTTGACCTCTCACTTGCCTCCAAGTCTCTCTGCTTTCAACCTCTCGGAAGACAAACGCGCAGAATCGCCCCGGCTGTTAGAACTGTGCATCTATGAGGCCGCCGCGCCACTAATAAAAACGCCGAAATCCCGCAGGTTCACCACCGTACCGTGTAGATCAGACCGTCTGCAGTTGTAGAACCTTTCTATGTCACATATACCACTAAAAGCAGCGACGACGAGCGTACCGGCCTCGGAGACGGACTAGACGCCGTCACTGACACGTACGCGGTCCGCTGATTCCAACACCGGCTCTTTCCCATGGCCTCTTCGCTAGTATATCGGTTAGTATAATCGCCTCTCAAGAGAGAGCCTTCCAACAGGAAGATCGCGATAGAGCAGGGTTCGACTCCCTGGCGGAGAAGCGCGAGCGGCAGCTCGTGGTCGCTTTTTCTTGGGCTCTCTGAGTCCGAGGCTTGTGCTGCTCGGTCACGCCCTCGTGAGGCGGGTCTGGTGGCATGGTTCCGTGCGTACTGTTCGAGAGGGCTGTCCGCCGCGTCATGAGCAGGCCGCACACTGCCCCTCTGTCGCCCTCGCCGGCCCCGCCGGAAGACACCTCCGTACCCACTCAACATCGGCGATTTAGCTCAGTTGGTTAGAGCGCATGCTTAACACTCGACGCAGCGTTACGCATGAGGTCGGCGGTTCGACCCCGCCAAACGTCACAGCTCACCGGTCTGCGAGGACAGGTGATTCGTTTTTGGAAGCGGCGTCTTTGGAGTGAACGGGGAGAGTGGCAGGAAGGCGCGGAGGAACGGTTCTGCCACCGTCGTCCCGGCGAGTGACTCTGGCCTGAATCGGAAGTGCAAAGCATTACATTTGTGGCAGGTTACAAACAGGTCTAGAATGTCTCGTTCGTGAGCTTGTTGGTGAGCTCCCACAGACGCTTCGCCGCCCCCTTGTCGGCAGCGTACGCCGCGCATGTCTCGCCCAAGAAGTCGTCCACCCCGGGCGTATGAGGCTTAATAGGCGCAACCTGATTGTCGCAGAGGTAGGCGCCGTTGACCTTGTCCATGCGGGGATCAAACGCGGCTGTGAGTGTCGTGGACGCGCCCTCTGGGATTGTCTTGAACGTGAACTTAGTTGTGCCGTCCTCATTCACAAGGTTCTCCGTCACCTTCGTGTCGTCGGCGGTGAGGTGGCGCGTGAGATTGGTGGCGATACCTCCGGGCTGGGGTCAGCGCAGCCAGGTGGCGCAACGTACATGGAGAGAGATGCAGACGAGCTTGGGGCCATACGTCTCCGCGAGCTGCAGAGCGTTCAGCATGGTCGCAGTCTTGGACTGGCCGTATCCCTCCATCTTGTCGTACTTTTCCCCGCCCGAAAAGCCAATGTCATCCCAGCGTATATCGCTCGCGCGGTGCCCGATCGACGAGACGAACACGACGCGCGGGGCGGGCGTCCGCATAAGCGACGGCAGGAGCAGGTTGGTGAGCAGCCATGGCGCCACGTAGTTGGTGCCAAACTGCGTCTCGAGGCCGTCGGTGGTGGTGCCGTACGGCGTCATCATGACCGCGGCGTTGTTAATGAGCACGTCGATGTCGCCGAGCGCCGCGATCTGCGGGGCTGCGGCACGCACCGACACCAGCGAGCCGAGGTCCATCACAACCGTGGCGATATTCGCTCCCGGCGTCTCTTTCACGATGGCATCGCGCGCCTCGTCGAGTCTTCCGTCAGCTCAATTGCGAGGCGGTGCTCACTTGTCCTGGCTCCGGCCGACGAGCACGAGCAGCTTGGGCCCCTTGGTCGCGATCGCGCGCGCCGTCTCGAAGCCGATGCCGCCAAGTGTCGGGCCAGTAACGACGACTGCGTGTTAGTGTGGCACAGCGGGGGCGCGTACTGTTCCGCCCCTTGATGTTCTCGGGGAAGGCGTCGACGACCTCCTGCGCCGTCGTGTTGGTGGTGAACTTGTCGCCTGTAGACATTGTGTGTGTACCTTGTAGGTTGTGGTGGACTTGTGTGTGGTAGACTTGTGGGTGGACCTGTGGGTGGACTTGTGGGAGGGTTGTGATGTTTTGAGATGTTGTGAGATGGATGAGTCCTCTGGGTCCTTTATACCTTTCATATGGCAGTCGGCCAGCCTCGTCCCCACCACCTCGAGCGCATGCATCATGCCCATCACTTCGGTTGTGGAGTGGCCGTCGGCCACTTGTGACAGTTTAGATTGGTGCTGATATCGTTTATAAATGCCGGCATGCTGGATTTCGGCCGCCAAATCTCCCCCGTCGGCCATCAACACGCACGTTGGCGCCGCAGACTGCGAGGCCGCAGGCGGCATCCAACGTCTGATCGCACTGTGGTAGCCATCACGACGGTTCCGACTGTTACGACGGTTCACCGCACCTACGCATGGATGAATACACAAAACGATTCATCCAGAAGTATCTGTACATGTCCTTTTCGCAGCTACATGCCGAGCTGCCTTACCCGGAGGATATGCTCCATGCCCAACGGCGTGCCGGCCGAGAGTGCGAGTGCCTGCGCGGTGCGCACCGTCTGCTTGATGACGCGCCCGTTGACCTCGGGGGCGACGAGCTCGTGCATGTCGAAGCCGGCGGCGTGGAGCGCGGCCGTGCTGCGGTCCAGGTCGGGGCGGCAGCGGCAGATAAACTAGAGCATGAGCGAAGGAACAGGGTTCACGCACTGATTTCCAGATGGACTCGCGCGAGACGGCGTCGAGGTCGTGGAACGGGAGGGTGAGTGCGAAGCGGGACGCGAACGCTGAGGAAGTGGCCCCAGCGCTGCTGTCAGCAGAGTCGCACTGCCACTTGCCTTCTTCTTGAGCGAGAATGCGTGCATGAACGACGGAAGGAGGAAGAGCTCGTCCTCTGGGAGCGTCACCTCGGGCGTCTGCAGGCCGCGCCGGAGCTCTTTGCGGTTAATGTCGTCCCTGCCGTCAGCTACGCCTCCGTTGCGGCGCACGGGAAGATGTTCTCGCGCGGGTGCAGGCGGCGGAAGCTCGCCACGTCTGTGATGACCCGGCCGCTTCCGGGTTCGGGAACGCTGTTGTCAGACCGGCTTGGCGGATACAACCCACAAGCCGACAGTCGACTTGACGTAGAACGAGCCGCTGTAGTTTGCATGCACGATGCCGACGTACTGGCTATCAGCAGCGCCAATTCTCTAAGCTTACATTCTCGGCATACACCTTGCCGCGCGCCGCGAGCTTGGCCTTGCGGTCCGCCGACAGCGGCCAGAAGTTGAGATCAGCCACGGCGCGCACTTCCTGAGAGTCAACTCCCGACTACCCCGCCACCCACCCTGAACTCCCTCTGCGACAGCGTCGTCCAGATGACCTGGTACGCGTCACCCGTCCACTGGCGGAACGACACCTTGGCGCGGAAGCCGTTGTAGTCGTACCACCAGTTGGCGACTACGAATGCCGTCTGCGGTGAGCTGCATCCGAGGGAGGGGGCTCACGAGCTGGCCGGTGCTGTCCCCCGCCTCGACCTCGGTGCCGGGGCGGAAGTGCCACCACAGCAGCGCGTACACTGTCGCGTCGTCTGGCAGCTCCTTGCGCTTCTCGAGCCTGGCTGTCAGAGTATACAGTCGGTGGACATACACTTTCACGTAGCGCTCGTCAACGTAGTCGAGGAGCGCGCGCATCGCGTCCCGCGTCTTTCCCTCCAACCGCGCGCAGTCGTCCTCGAGCGCCGTGCGCTCCTGGAACAGCTGGCGGCTGTCGATCTGGATAACCATGAGCTCAGAGCTGGGCAGCACTCACGCCAGGCTCGCGGTCGTGCAGGTGGTTGCTGTGGGGGAATCGCTTGCGGAGGGCGAGGACGAGGCCGCGGTGGAACAGCTCGATCCACGTGGTAGTCTCGAGAATGTTGCCGCTGGCCGCGAGCCGGTGGTGGGCGAGGAACACTTCGCGCTCGTCGTCGTCGTCGTCGCTGTCCGACGCCGGCGTCGGGGCCCGCTGCCACCCCCCGTCCGCGTCCTCGACCTCGTCCACCTCGGCGTACCGCACCCCCGCGGGCGTCTGCCGCTCGGTCCCCCGCGGAACGCGCTCGCGGTGCCCCAGCGCACTGGGGTGCTTGGCCGCCGCGTTTCTGCAGCTGTCAGTACGCAGCAATGCATGGCTTGTCATGACACAGACTTGAAGGCTAGAGGCATGTTTGGTCCTACGGAGCTATGAAGATGAGGAGGTGGTCAAGTTGAGAGGCGTGTTGTCGTCGTTGCAGCTATATATGGCCCTCCACGGCCTCCACACTGTGCACCTCGTGACGTCGTTGACGGTACAAGGCGGAAGCGGAGCCGACCCACCCGAGACGCCAAACAAACATCGGACAGAGCGGAGGTGGGGTCTCCGCTCAACCGCAGTTAGGCCCGTCCACAATGTCTGACTCAAGAGCTTCTACTGCCCGCATGCATCAAGAGGGCTACGATGAGTGCAGTGCAACACTCGAACAGACTGCCACAAAGAAGCGCCACATGCACCCGTCAATGACGCACAACTGAAAGGCTCAGCTTGAGGCGTTTCATGTCGCTGTCGCCGCCCAAGCAGAGCAGCCCTGCGGAGAGCGACTGAGGCTGGACCGAGCTACAGAGTAGAGACTATTACACTCTGGGACAGCCTGAGAGCCTGGAACGAGCCTCGCCCTCACAGATCGACCGCAGTCAGCACAACCGCGTACAGCGCTGCAGCGTCCACCACAGCGCGTTCTGTAGCTCTGCGAATAGTGCGATTCGTAGGTCGGTGGCGTTGTCTCGATCGCGATCGCGAGCGGCTGTGCCACTAGTCGTACGTCTAGCAGGCCTCGTCCTGGTCTGGGTTCGAATTGCTTCATCAGCGGAGCTAGTTGCTGAATGCAAGCCACGATATGAGCATCACACGATGCGAGTTACGTTCGCATGAAATGTTCCGATATAGCACTCGGTAGACACTAGAGGCTCGTAGCTTGTTGTCTTTCGCCCCATCCTTCCCCAGCACCAGCAAGCATCTCGCAGAACACGAGCTTTTGCTCAGTCACAGTCGCGATAGAACACAACACGCCTGTCCCTCATCTCATCCATCAGGCACAGTCAGGTCTGCACCGGGCTCGGGATAGGGATAGTTGTACTCGATGGGGCACATCAGTCCCGACAAACTATAGATTACGAGACAATTATTAATTTGTTATAAAATAATGTCAAAAATGATATTTAAAAGGAAAGGGATGATAGTATAATTGGTTAATACACCATTTTGTCAAGATGGGAATTGCAGGAAACGCGTAGATCGTACGGTGCTTATCGCGATGGAAGCTACTAATGTGCAGCTGCAAGACGCGCTGTGATCGCACCAGCACTCGGTCGCGTCGGCTGTGTCTGTTGCATGCGTGTTTGCATGCATCAGACAGTCAGGCAAGACGCAATCAGGCGCCGCCGCGGACGCCGCATGGTCTGCGTCATGGAAGAGTGCCCGAAGCCACAGAGTGGTGGCTTTCATAAAGACTCATTAGCCTCCAGGCTTCAAGCTCTGCCTCCTGCCTCTCCTGTCCTGAATTAGGTGAACGTCATCAGAAGAAAGAACTCGACCGGGCGACTGGCACATGGACAGGGACGTCGGAGCTTGCGAACTGGTGGCGTTGGGAGCGCTATGTGCGCTAGCGCGCTAGCTGAGCTCCACACGCGCGACACCATCCAGAACAAAACATGGTTCCGTAAGTTAATTACACTGGTCGCTTCTTGGTATTGTGTCGGGAAGAGCGGGATGCGGCATTGGCGAGTAATCTATCCAAAGGGAGATTTTTAATGTCACAGAGTGCACCATTTACTTTTTTGCTCCGCGCTTTGGGGGTACCGCTACCGAGTTGTCGGCTCTGAACCGCTTTGCGGAGACGAGGTAACGCCCAGGCTAGCGTTCACAGGAATCACTCCCAGAGCAGCAAGCAGAGCAGAACAATGAATGCGGCAACCAAACACGAGGATGCGGACGCGAGAAACAAAAAGCCAAGCCAGGACGCAGATACAAGTAAATGGGATGACTTGTTGAATTGAATGAGTTTGCACCTGGCCCTAAGCCCTGACCGAAAAGGCAATGTTCCAAGCGTATCGTATCTGCTGATGCATGCTATCCAGCTCTCGAGCTCTCATGGCGCTCAGAGCCAACGCCGAGTTGGACGCTAACGACAAGAGGGCCTGTTTTAGCCCAAGCTATCAATCAGCTGAGTGGAGAGGGATTGCGTACAAGGCTAGTAAAACCGAGACCAAGTGAGACAGGTGCCATTGCCGAGTAAGGGCAGCAGGCAGACTAGAGCCACACCGAGGAATGACAATGTCAGCGGACTGGCTTTTGGCTGCCTCTGTGGCACATGAACCACACCAGTAGCTAGGCCGCGTTTCACCACGGTCCCGACCCGAGCTGGCCTGCAAGTCCTCTGTCTTGGATCTTGGACCTGTCTTGCATGCTGAATATGTAACTGAACGAGAATAGTACGCAGTACTCAACCTTGAAGTAAAGCACCATGGACTCTCTCTTATAAGTGGTGGCGTGTATATCCGCCATACAAGCGGGCCTCCGTCCCGCCTCCCTCGGTGTTGCCCTCATCGCCACCAGAGACTGTCCTATCGGAAGATTTCTAGTAGAGTCAAAACGACGAATCGAAGAACCTAAAAGTCTCTATAGTAGCGCACGACCCTTTGAGATCTTTTGTTCTCGTCACGTTCCCGAGTTCCATCTTCCGCGTCTGCGCGCTGTTTTCCGCTTCCCACTAGGCGGTTACGTACTACGGCGTCTCAGCTCTGATACGACACGTCGGAGGTGCGTGCGTGTGTGATGGGAGTGGGAGTGCCTGTCCTGTGTTCCTCTTTCTCCGCGAGATTATCTATCCAAAGCCATAACCGCGGGGTGAGCTCCGTCACCGTGTCCGCTTTCTTTTGATGCGGCGACGGCGCCACAAAGAAGTGAAGAGTAAGGCCAAGTGGAGCAGAGACTATAATGCATTGTTAAAGTAACTCAATTTTAAACTAACCTCTCTTAATCAAAACGAGTTTGTTCGATATCATCATCATCATTATTATTATTATTATTATGATTAGTGATTAGTGATTAACAAACAAAAAGGTATCGAGATTGTCCCTGAGTTTCCCCTGCTACCCCTTCCTTGTCCCTGAGCTGATCTTTGATGCCTAGCAATCCTCTGGTCCCACGCCGTCAATCCATTTGTCGTCCCCTGCTTCCCTACCTGGGCTTTGTGTGTGGATCTGTGTACGGTGCAAATCTATGGTTGCCTGGGGAAAGGGGAAAGGGAGTGATCTGCATAGCCTGAAACGTCAAAATATGATTGGGGTATGAACGAATATATTTGTATATCTGATTAGAATTTTAGTAAACAATTTTAAGATTAAGACTAATCAGACTCCAAATTGAAATATCTATTGTAAACCCAATTGATATAGCAGACTTCTAATCTAATACGTTCTTCAGTATTGCTCTAAATGGATACAGCTATTTCTTTCTAATGATAATGAGAATGAATATATAATTAGTAGCTGTAATGCTATTCAGTGATACAACTACTATATAGAATTATTTTTTACTCCTTTTGGACAGCTACTGGTTACTGGCTCGTGTCGTGTCCCGTACCCCTGCCTCTCTTCTCTTGCCCCGCCCGCGCTCATCCACTGTACCCCCCCTTGCTGTACTCGCCCGTCTCTCCTCTTCCCCCCCCCCCGAGCTTGGCTTTGTTGCTTTGGGTACTTGTCTGATGATAATAACAAATAATAATACCCATCTCACCCATCTCCCCCTTGTACTTCATATTTCCTTTTACCACTTTACCACTTTCCCCTTCCTTTCCCCTCTTTTTTCCTTTTCCTCTACTTTACTCTTCCTCTTTACCACTCTCTCTCTCGTCGTCGCCATCAACATCCTCATCCTCGTCGCCGTCGCCGTCGTTTGTTAACACTTGACTCGACCTTGTCCTTGATAAATCTCTTCATCTCTCAATTGTTCGTCTACACTCCAAGACATTAGGTAGACTCCTTTCTCCCCATATCCCTCTGGTTCAGGATCCAAACGCTCAGACACGACCTCACACACCACATCCAGAGGCATTCCTTAACCTCCACCGCGACAACATTCTCCTTGTCCTCGTCGCCGTGCCCCCTCCAACACACTCTTACGCCGCCGCGCTTGCTTGAGGTCCTGGCTTCTGCATCTTTCTCTCTCTCCGTCAATTGACATTGAAGACAAGGATCAGTTAGATCACGCCCTCTGAAAACACGCCCGTTTGGTCCACTTTCATAGCGACCACTGGATCAAGCCGACATCAAAAAGGATTGGGATTCACTCTGTTGGCCACTTGCCCTACTGCTCGGTCCTCTTTTACTCATTTACCGTCCTCATCGTCGGTCGTCAAGAAGAGCATCACAGGTCTCATCCATCCTCGTGTTGCAATCAACCTGATCCTTTAACGGATTCGTCAACGATCACGTCTCATATTCGAGACTGGATTTCAGTGACTTCGCCCCGACTCTGCTTCCTCCACTCGATCCATCCTCCGCAATGACGGCCATCAGCCCCGTCCGCAGCCGCTTCGACTACGGCTCAGCCATGCACCCGTGAGTTATTTGTCTCCATTTCACGCGCTTCCTGGTTGGACTTGTCTTGTCATTCCTCGTCGTTGAGCCGCGACGTTGTTGGAGCTGAGGGGCGCGAGGGAAGGCGGTGTGCTGGGAAGGACTGTGGCGTCGATGGCATGGAGGACATCCACCACGACTAGTTGTCAACAGCCTGGCTGCCGGCATCTCGCGCGTGTCCATGATCCTGTCCCTCCCGTCTGGGCTGTTTCGGCCCTGGGAAAGGTACCCATCTCAATTGATTTGAATGACTGTGCGGCGTCCAACGCACAAACATGGAAGACACGGGGGGTGGGGGACAAGGGTGGATGGGGCTGGTGCACCTCGTCGAGAATGGACCAGATGGCATCGTTTGTGCGTTCTAGTCTGTTTGACACTGGGACCGCGCACACCATCGTCATTGCATCGAGCCCGAGCAACGGACCTGGCAGGCACCGCGACAGTCGATCACGTTGCATGGTCGTCGGTCTCTTGATTCTCTCATTCGTTGTGTTTTTTCTTGTCGTCGTTGTTGCTTCCTGAGACACGATTTGCTGTTGCTGACACTGTGATTCTTCTTGTTCTCGCACGTCGCCCTCTGCTCATCTCGTCACAACACCCTGTCTCAACCTCGCATCTCACTCTTCGCGAACCATGACACCGTTCAACAATCCTCCCACCACCTTTGGCCGGGTTCCGCTTGTCTCCCCGACATCCCCTTCCTACCCGTTCCGCCCTCATCCGTTAACTCTGCGGCCGCGATCACCTATCATTTCATCTACCTCCCACAGTACGTCGTCCCTGCGCGACCCTCTACCCAATGCCACACCGCCGGCGCCGAGCCGCTCCCCGTCTGCCTCTGGTCCTCGCGATGTCGACGACCGTGACGACCGCCGGAAAGGCAAGGGCCGCGAGCGAGATGAACTGTAAGTGCAATCAGGATACGCAGTTCGCAATGAGCGGCACTGGATTCCGTCTGTGGCTTGTCCCTATTTTTGGGGCTGTTCTCGTCCTGGGGTTGATGATGCGCCGCTGCGCCCGATTTATAACTAACACTTTATCAGAGCCGACGACGAGTCTCTCAACCGTCCTGAGAAGAGAAGCCGACACGGTAGGCCAAGCGGTGGCAGCAACCGCCAGGGCGCCGATTCGCCCTCTAAAGGTTCAGCGTCTGGCCCGTCGCCTTCCTCCGAGTCTCAGCCAAAGCAGCGCCCAACACTCGCTCCAATCAAGCCTATTGGCTTTGCCGCGTCGCGCGAGGCTCGTCGCGAGGAGGGAACAGACCGCGCCATTCCTTCCCCCGTGGTCATGGGCTTTGACTTTAAGAGCATTGACGAAGAACAGCTCAAAACTGTGAGTTACATTCATTTTCCACGCTCGAGGATTTCCGTGCTGACAGGGAGCAGGTGCGAGACACGATTAGTATCAAGGAGCAACAGCAGGCCTTGATTGCCCAGAGACGCAAGGAGATGGCTGCCAGCCAACCTACAACACCCCGCGAGCTCACATTCAAGGGATGGACGCCCAAGGAGACGGACAAGCGCGGTGGTGTGGGTGCCCGCCGGGAGAAGACCCGTGACAAGGTGGCCGGCATGAGCATCGTGACGAGCGCTACCGACAAGGATGTTGTGCCTGGCTCGAAGAGCGCGCCTCTCAACCAAGGTCTGGCGTCTCAGCAGCAGTCGCCTCGCGAGCCTCCTTCTGGGTCGCAGACTGCTATGCCTCAGCACATCCTTCCTCCCATGCACTACCCCGGCCACCCCCACTCGGCCCACCCCATGGACCCGCGCACAGCGCCGCTCCGAAGTGGTCGTCTCGACGAGAACACGTTTGCTAGGCAACAGCAGCCCTACTATCAGCAGCAGCAGCAGCAACAGCAGCAACAGCAGCAGCCGACTCACCGTTCGAGTGGATCTGTCTCTGCCGTTTCTGCCTCTGCGCCCCGCTCCCAAGACCCTCGATATGCGCCTGACATGGGCCCGCGCTCTGCCCGGCCACAGCCTGGAACTGCCGACCGCCGCAACTTCCCGCCTGTCTCGGCGTTGCAATCGCATCACAGTGCGCACTCGAGCCGCGGCTACCCGCCTTCCCCCCACGCTCCCCAGGGCCCTCAAGGTCCCCATGGACCGTCTTCGGCTCGTCCCCCGAACGGCCACCACCACGCCAATGGCTACTCGCTCAGCCCCTCGCCTCCCAACCTGCGTGAGCAGTTCTTAGCCCCGTTCAGCCAGCTCTACGACATGATGGGATCTGTCGACCAGCTGCGGTTCCAGCTGCAGGACATGATGCACCGGACCGAGCAGACCTACAACAACCAAATGTCGGCCACCAATGAGTTTAAGCAGACTGCTGCCCAGGCCAACTCTCTGCTGAGCTCGCTCCAGCAGTCGGCCGACTCGCTAAAGGAGATGGTCCGCTACGAAGTGGACCGCGCGACGGGTGCCGACCGCCGCGATATGGACGAGCTGCGCGACCGTATGCGCGCCCTCGAGGACCGCCTCGGTGGCCACGGCCGGTAACGAGCCTTCGCTGGCAACCAACCGAGATGGTCCTAGGACCCATCACGCAGCACAAGCACACACGGGCGTCTTACCGACTCTGCGCCCTCTCCGGACTCTCGGAGCCTGTGTACGACTAGGCTCTCATTACACCAACATAACCACAACCGCTACTCGCGCCGTGCTCTCAACCATCCAAGCGCTGCGCGCGTTCACTGTAACACTTATTCTATCGATCGAGTCTCTGGGTTTGTCGTCACGTGCTATGTCCTTCTCCGCGTTCTCTCACACATTCTTATATCTCTTTTTGATTCGCCGTTTGTCACATAACAGACAGAACAATGAACAGCAACATCATTACACGCGAATTGGCAAGGAGGAGAAGCATATTGACATCACTGACGTCGTGGGAGGAGGGACTGACATTGTGGCGACCGAATGGGACTCGGTAAGTCGTGATGCGTGGAGCTCTGACACACAGGGACGACCTGTCTGAAAGCGACACGAGGAAGGAGGGATGTTGCGAGGAGGATCTAGGCAACAAACAACGAGTGCAAGACAGATCTGAAACGCATACACACGGATAAGATGGCGCCACTGTGTATACGAGCGACGTCTGCGACAAAGATGTCTTCAATCTGAGTAGAGTAGGCGCCAGACGACACTTGGCCGCTGACAGGCAGGTAGAGCAGCAGAGTATGATGTCACGTGATCGCACCGCCGAGCATCACACTCTCGATCTCTCATCTATCAGGTAGTGTCAACATGACATCGTCACCATTCCGCACATCGTCTACGCATACACTGTGGAGCAGGCAATCGTGGCGCGGCCATGTGCTGCGGCCATCTGTCCTCTGTCTCCAGATCTCCGGCTCCACAGGCGCTGACTAACCCGGCCCGACCCGCTGCACGATACACACGATACACCCGACGTACGCGATCCACGCGACTCTGGCCACGACAGGCCTCCGGAATCGTCGGTGTCGGTGGCAAAGGTCGGGGTCGGGCTCGCCGTCATTGTCGTCATTCCACTTCTCCACACTGGTCACTGAAATTTTTCAATCGGCCACACGAATAAAGTTTGTGCCTCGCCTGTGCGTCGAGCGCGGGGTAAGCCCCATGCGCCGACTCATGTTCTGCACGTTTGCAGGTCCCCAAATGCTTAAGCTCCGGGGATGTGTGAGCTTCTGTGCTTGTTCGCGCAGAACAGCGAGCAGCGTGCAGAGTGCAGTGCGCAGTCCATGATGCAAGACAGTCTAGACAGCGGCCAGAACCTCACACGACCAAACCACTCGCCACGCTCCCCTGCCTGATCCCTACGCTATGCGAGCAAGTCCTGGAACGCTCGTTCCGGGGGTGCTCGCGACGTCACTGATAACAGTGCGTCGAGCGGACAGCAAGCATGCAGCGGGGGCATACAAAGGACCTGCGCGGCCGAGTCTTGTCGCGTGGGTAGTATTCAGTGCCCGACATCTAGCATCTAGATTCATGTATTCTCGTGCTCTCGTCTCTTCGGGTTCTTGTGTTCTAGTGTTCTTGAGTTATGTGTCCAAATCAGTAGAAATGGGGCATCCATTTTGAAGGACTATTACATCATGCACAGTGCACGTTGCACAAGTACCGTAATGCCCGCTGTTAGTAACCGAGGCAGAGGCGGCCCCGCCTGGGCTAGACAATAGCAGTCCGAGATTAGCTCGGGCTAGCTCAGTGCACTAGCTACCAAAAGGTAATGTCCGCAGTCCAGGCCGAGGCTTTTACGGTTTGCCGCGTTCGTGTTGCACCCCGGTATCGGTATCAGTGACTTTTTCAACTTTTTTGGGTCGCCCGGAACAGAGACTGCAGGCAATGGTGATAGAATAACATCTCTACGAGGATGTGCGTGGGCTAGAAGAATAATATGAATAGGTGACAAGATAGTATGTATGTATAGCGGCCAAGCGACCAGATGAATGAAGGTGATGTGTTGTATGCCGTGGAATGAATGCGAGGAATGAAATGCTGATGGTGAATGGGATCTGGAAATGGGAAGACTAGCAGCCGGCTAGTCGATTGGTGTGCATTCAATGTCCAAGCGAGAAAGGAGAAGGTTGGCGACGGTTGGCGACCATTAAGAGCTCGCGCGGTTGCGGACAGCCGCGACAACCTCGGCGGGGATGGGCGTCACGCGGCGCGCGCCCCACGGCCACTTGTTTACGGTCGAGTCGTCGGCGTGGGGTCCGGCTCCCCCAGAGCTCGCGCGCCGCGGCTGGGGAACGGCGGCCTGACGGGTGAGCGTGGGCTCGGAGCGCTCCGAGATGGCAAAGAGCGCCTGAGGGTTGGCCGCGCGGACACGCATAGAGCCGCTGCGACGAAGCGAGGCAGGAGTAAGTACCGGGCCCGTCACGGGCGTGCTCGCCTGTAGCGGCGATGTGGGGTTACGAGCGGCAAAGCTGCGAACCGGGGTGGTCTTGATGGCGCCAAACTCTTCATTGTCGCCGTCGTTGATGGGGTTGCGGTACGCAGACGGCGCCGCATGGCCCTTCTTGCCGGTCATACTGCTCGCGGCAGCAGGAACGACAGGAGTGGCGACCTTGCGGGCGGCGACATTACCGTGGGCGACAACCTTGTACACGGGCGGTCCAGGCGCCGTAGGAGAAGACCGAATGACGGGCGAGGGCGCCAGCCGGCTCACAGGCGTTGTGGAGCTGTTGTCGGTGTTTGCGATCGCCGTGGAGTCGCGCTGAATAAGCCGCACTGTGGGTGCAGGGGTGGAGTTCTTGACCTCCGCAGAAGCAAAATCGTAGAATACGTCGCCGTCGTCTTCGTCATCACTGCAGTCCCTACTGCTGCTGTACGATGTAAAGTGCAGGGCAGTGGGGAGGAGACCCTTGAGGGCGGCGGTAATGTCGTGACCATCGTCGCTGGCACCGTCGGGAGTGCACGGCACAATGGTAGAGACGGACGATGTGCTGCGAGGCCTATCCCGGTCAAACTGCATCAGCTCGGGGGTGAGCGGCATCGAGCAGGAAGGCGACGGTGTCCGAGACAGACCGAGCTCGGGCGCACGACTTGTCTCGACAGTGAGCGTGTTGACCCGCCGGGGAATCATGGAGACCGGCCGTGTCTTTGAAAAGCCCGTTGTGGGCGATGGGCGGAAGGTTGAGCCATCCGAATTTCCCCAGACGCCACTCGGCCCAGCGGCGCTGCCACTCGCAAAGGGCATTCCGATGTTCATGTCTGCGAATGAGATGGATGAAGGGCGAACAGCGTGAATTGTTCGAGGACGAGGTCGGGGGAGAGCTGTAGGTCGAGGTGGGCTCGGGCGTGTGACTTTAACAGGCAAGTCTGGATGGTAAAGTGGGAGGAATGAGGGGGAGACCGATATGAGTGAAAAGTCGTTTAGCGGAGGCGGTCGTTAAATCGTTTGTTTTGGCGTTGTCGTAGCGCGTGAATGGTGTGTGAAATCGCTTCAAGGTGGGGGAACAAACGATAGAAGCGATGGGGGGAGTGATAGCAATATTAATATAAACGACGTCGCGGGGGTGACGATGAAAGCACAAGTGGTAGTTACCCAAGTGAAACCCATCGACCGGAAGAAGTCCAGACGTTGATGCAAGAATGTTACCAGGACCAGTAGATGTGCGAAGAGGTAGACAGTAGGTAGGTTTGGAAGATATTCAGAGCGTGGCGATAGAGTTGCAGTTTGAATGTTATTATCCCAAATCGGTCAGCAGCGAGGGAGCGAGGCGCGAGAGAGGCGGCGGCGGAGCATGCATGCATGCAAGCAAGCGGTAGAAAAGGCGACGATGCGGCAGTTGGCGGCGGTGACGAACAACAAGGTTTGGAGGGGGTATGCAGACGACATTTGAATAACAGGGGTCCCATTCAAAGATCATGCCGTTAGTCATTCAATTGCCCATTGCCACAATTACCATGCCAGGATCGCCCAAAATGCACGCCGAACAAGCGCAGCAGCAGGGAGGGCAGAGCGCGGCCGAGGCAAAGTAGACCGAGGTAGGTAATTGAAGGAGCGGAGCGCGCGGCGAGAGCGTGCGTATGGCCCGGTTCCAGCAATTCCGGGCCGAGGCCGTAGGGTGGCGGCAGTAGTGGCAAGTTTTTTGATTGACAGTAGTAGTTGATGACGGCACACGACGCCAGTAGCGTGGAAAATTAATCACCCAGCAAGCAAGCGACCAAGCGAGCAGTGGGCCAGACCAACAGATACAGACCGAGCAAAGCACGTTAAAGTGTTTTGCGTGCGGTGCAATGGAGGTACCGCGTAATTTAACAAAGCCGCATAGGCAATTTAATCCGACATGAGGCGGCCGCGGAGTAAATGGATCATGTATCCAGAAAGCCAGACACCAGAAAGGCATATGGCAGGACAGAGTGCATGAGGAGCACGAGCATGAGCAGGTGGCGCAGCAGGCAGGAGGCCGAGGGATACGTCGATAAATGACAGAACAGGAAAAGCAGTTTATAGAATAACACCTTTGTCAGCTCGGGCTTCGCACGTACAACAGGCCGCCGGACCATGCAGGACAGCAGGACACGCCTCGATTCCAGCTGCCTGATTGCTCGACCGCAATGTCTCCATGACTAATAAGGGACTCACCGTCAAACGTAACCTCGCGAGGGTGCGTGATCGATACCACCTGTGCGCCCAGGAGGCACTCGCGCTCCGGCCCGGGCAGGCGGTCGGCCTCGCGTGCCCACTCGGCCTGAATCTGGCTGTACATTTTGCTGTTACCGCCGGCGGCGATGAAAAAGTTGTCTTGCACTTGAAAGAGGCCGCGACGAGACCGAGGGTGATCTGCAGTTGACCGAGACAAAGCTGTTCTAGTGACCAGAGGTGCGACAGCGGCCTGGACCGTGTTCCGTGTTCCAGCAAGACTGCAAGGCACCGAGCGTACTGGGTGTGCGCTTAGAGCTTGAGCGCTCTCCGACCTTTGAAACGGCGCAGCTGGTGACTGTTTAAGCTCAGCGCTTCGGTGGTGCTGTTTCTTCGAATTTTTTTATCGTTTTGTTCGTTCACACGCGAAGCGAAGGTTCGCGTGTGGCCCCTACTACGAGCGAGTGCGACAGTCACACCTTGCGGGGCTCTGTAGCTGTAGAGAGGTGTAGAACGCCGGAGATAACGTCACCGGCGAGCTTCAGCTTGTGGTAATGATCTGCAGCTCCCGAGCCAAGGAATGTTGATGTGACTGGACTGGGGTGGGACGGGAACACGAGCTGAATGGGGGCGTTGGCGGGAGGAGCGTAATGAGTGTAAAGTGATTAGTTTGGCGTTTGGCGTTGCGTTTATCACGTTGGGTTTGGTGTTCTGCTGCGATAGTGGGGGATCGCGCTAGACGTTGATGTTGCGGTTGCGCTGAAACCCGAGTATGCTGAATGCGCTGGTATCGATCAAGCAAGAGCTGGAGGAAAGGAGGGGATAGTGCGATCTCCGAGGCCCTCTGAGATGCTGTCAGAGCCGAGGCGACACCGAGGATCTAAAACGAGTGTGGTAGGTAACGAGCGGAGGGAGGGGATGGTTGTTGTTGTCAACAGTCGGTGAAGACTTTGACGACGGAGCCAGAGCGCCCGTCGCGTCTCCGCTGCCAATGGGCGTTCCCCTTCACGTTTCCTCCTCTTCATCTGTTTCCCTTGCTCTTTGCAGCCCCCACCTTCCCCTCCTGACCATACCAGGAAGAGCAGGGCTCGATCACCCTTACGCGCCAGACAGACAGTCGCAGGACGCCACCGCCGCCAACGAATGAAATGGCGCCGAGACCGCCCACAGCCCAGAGTCAGGAGCGGCACACCTTGTTGAATTGCCCGAATTGCGCGTCAGCGCAATAGTGGCGCTTGGCGGTGGGGGTGGCTTCTGCCGCCTTGGGATAGTGCTGAGATGTCACTGCGTGGTGCTCCGAAAGTTGCAGGAGCTGGGCTAGCTGGGTAGCCTATACCCGGTCCTCGTGCTCATGCTCATGCTCTCCGAACCCTGCAGAGGAGAGTTTGCGGCCCTGATATCTGCGCGTGCTTTCCACCTTCCACTCCGACGCCCAGCATATCCTGCGCCTCCCACCCTGCGAGGATGAAGGCTGGCACACGGACGACGTCGTCCCACCTGGTTTCGGCTCGAGACATGTCCGACGCCGAGCCAGGTCCGGGGGCCGGGGTCCGGGGATAATCCGGCGCGAGTGAAGTCGAGCACGAGTCTGGGTCTGAGCCAGAACCAGAGTCTGGCTGCGCTCAACTCTGAGCATGAGCTTTCAGAGTTGGCTTCATCCCTGTCCGGAACTTTGTCGGAGATGCTGAATTGTCACGATGATGGCCGCCATGGTGTAGTGGCCCCGGGGAAAATCTGCCCGAGATAGAGTTCTGCACGCTATCATGCTTCCACTAGTGGGATCTTGGAGCTTGAGCGGCGAGGGTCCTCTCGGATCTGGGGAGGGGCAACCAGAGTCCATCATGGCACTGTGGCGGTCTGAGCCGCTGAGATGGGCGGTTGCTGCGAGGCGAGCGAGGCGAGACAGAAGTACACGACACAAGTCGAGACACGACAGGGGTGCCTCCCTGTGGCACACCCCACCACGAGCCTCCCAGAGGGGTTAGTCACTATAGAGTTGTGTGAATGGGCGGCGCAAGGTGACGGAGATGAACGTCGTGACCGCGATAACGCTCGTGTAAGCGAGAACATCAGGAGTGGAGTTGGACAGTTGGAGATATGGCGTTGGTGGCTTTGCCTCTCGCCTCGCTTCTCGTTGCGAATCCTGCCTGTTAGTATGGCAACCACACCGCAATAACGAGGCTCCATCTCCCAGACCACACGCGTGATATACCTCTGAGGCAGAAAAGTGCCGACACATCAGCCAGGATCGCCAGGAGATACTGAGCATGTGGCATGGGGTCTATGGTATTGCCGCGGCATGGCGATCCAGTCCCATTCCCATATCTTGACTAGTTTGTCGGCCCCACGCCAACCGCCGAGCGCTGAACGAGGCCGATCGGGCCGTGACAGGTGTCCACTGTAGACTGTATCGCCTAAACCGCTTCGGATTCCGCTGTGGCGAAGACTGCAGCTCATGCCTCATGTACTCGAGGTCGTATTCAAGGCCGTATTGCCGAGCGCCCTTTGGCTTGCTTCGCCGCTAGCTGTGGCTTCGGGGCTCGGATGTCTCTTCTGCCCCACCGCCCACTCCGCTACGCTGGAAGAGCAAGGCGGCTAAACCCGTAAGAGCACGGTGGTCAGCTCGAGGCGAGCGTCAGTGCGCCCCGCTGGAGCTTCTGCACTGATGTCATTCCCGCTCGATCCTGATTCCCACGAGTAACCAACCCTGGGGTGGAAGGTATGTACGAGAGCACCTGAGTTTGATGGCAGCTGCGCGACGCAGTAAGAGCTGCAGCAAGGCGAGAAAGAAGGACTAGGCATGTTGGGTTGGCCTCGGTCACGTGATCAACTCAGCGGCGAACGGCGATGAGCTCTCCGCACAATCCAAGTCCGGCTCGGCCCGTACGACGTCTGGAACGCGTAGGCTGTTCTCACGGAGCCATGCGGTGCATTCCCCACTGGAAGCCGGGAATGATATCCACAGTGGAAAACTCCGCAGGACAGTTAGTAACGCAGTTGGAAATGGCCGTCAATCGCGAGCTTTGCGAGGTGGCACGATGGCGGTGGCACGATGGCGGTGGAGTCATACATGCCGCCTAAACCTGCATCTACTCCAATGCAGGAGATAGAGAGGATATGAACAATCTGCGAGCAAAGACAGCCGCACAACCGCAGACCCAAACCTGCAGGCGGAATGCATTCCATCTAAAAGACCGGTAAAATCTTCCCAAAAATAAACGAGAACTGAAGAGAAATGAACAAATAACACAATCAAAGCCCAATCTACCGGGCATCGACCGACGTCATCGCCGTGTTCCATTCCGACCGTCCGAGGCCGAGATTTCGCACAGTCCGATCGGCGTCTCGGAGATTGGCGTGCCATCGCGACAGAGTAAGGACGGCAAGGACGGCAGCGGCACCCTGCACGTGGAGCAGGGTGTTGCCTCACGACGGAGAATAAGTAGTGCGCTAAGTAGATGGTAAGCTGCACTGTAGTGGAGTAATGCGCTGCGAGAGATTGCATAAAGCACAAAGCAAGTGGCAGCCAGAGATAACTGCTGCAGCAAGCAGCTTATCTGATCGCCGATCGACCTTGACGTAAACCACTACGCGGTCGTTTGAGGCACTCCGTCCACTAAAGTGCAGAACTGCAGCAGACTGCACAGAGCAAAGCAAGTCCGTTCCCAGCACTTTTTTACTTTTGTTGACATGTCGAGGGGAATGCAGCCGAGCTAGCGCAGCCAGAAGCCGAGAACGCACATGCGCACCGCCTTGCCGCAGTCTGTGCTCCTGCGCTCGAGCTCGAGCTCCACTCGTTCCTGCGTTCATTTGTTTGTAATGCTGCGAGTCGGCATGCCGCAGAATGCCGCAGATAGCAAGACTACATAAGACCGAGGGCATGTTTTTGTTATCGCCGTTCATCCGGAACGTCCACATACGTCTACCGCCACCGCCACCGCCGCTCGCCACTCCAGGCTCCTACCACTTGAATCAAACTTGAACTAGCGTCCAGACTCGCAGAGCCCGAAACAACAATGAAAGGCCTCTGGCGAGCGTCCTCCCGCCGCTCCCAGGCGGCGGAGATAGCCCACGCATACAGATCCCAGGCGCCGCCGCTCGAGACGCACCCCGAGGCCGAGTCTTCCTCTGACTCGGAGGCGTCCGACTCGACGTCCTCGTGGACCACGACCGAGTCGGCTTCCCCGCCTCCTCCCCGCCGCTCGCTCGGACCCGCGCCGGCCCCCGGCGACCGCGCCCCGTTCATGATCTACCTCAACCCCCCCGGCGGCGCCTCCTACAACGACGCACCTGCCATTCCGCGCCGCTCTGTCGCGGCCCAGGGGCAGTCGCAGATGGAGGCCGACCTGGCCATGGCGCGAGCGCTGGAGCGCGCGCTCCTTGCCGAAGTGGCGCAGCAGCGGCGGCGCGACGCGGCCATGCTGGCCGAGCAGAACCGGCGGGAGCGGGAGGGGCTCGCGAGCCTCGTAACAGCCCCGGAAGTGCACGAGATCCACCTCACGCCGAGCCAGGCGCCGACGCCCCGCTCGGGCCGCGGGGCCATCACGCCGCGCCGCGAGTCGTCCGACCCCTACCCGCGCGACCGGGACCGGGAGGGCGTGCGCCGCGCCAACGCGTCGGTCAACACGCCCCCGCCGTCGTACATGATCGCCATGCTCGACCGTGCGCCGCCGTACCCCATCCCCTGTGCGCCGTACAATCCCTACACGGACGACGGGACGCTGCCCCAGCTGGCGGGCATGGGGGCGCCGCGCCGCCCGCTGCTCCCGCCCATGCGCCACGGCCTCGCCGAGGTGTATCCCCCGCAAGACGGCGCGCAGACGCCGCTCCCGATGGAGCAGCAGCGCCAGTCGACCGATACCGAGCGCACGTCCACCATCCCCACGTCGACGTGGAAGTCGACCCGCCCCCGCCGCGGCCCCCCGCCCGGCCCGTGGGACGTTCCCCCCAGCGTGCACGACGAGCCCTTCTTCGACCCCACCCGCGGCCTCGAGGGCATCACGCTCCGCAAGAAGAAGCTCTGGAAGTGGAAGAAGCGCAAGATGGGCGCGTTTGTCGACACGGTCGTGTCCGCCACCATCTAATCTTCGAGAAAGAGTATCCGCCGATAAAGAAAAGAGCCGAGAGACTACAAATCCAAAACCCACGTCGCGATTAGAGAACGAATGTGCAGCTTCCGGGCATGTCGGCGGGCCCAACCCCGGCCGAGAGATGTACAGAGTAGTCCATAGTAAGTAGCAGCGAATGCATTGACCTGTACTGTAACTAGTTTGCGACGGTGAGCACGACCTTGCCTGCGGTCCTGCCCTCGTCGGCCTTTTGCCACACCTCCGCGAAGCGCTCAAAGGGGAAGACACTGTCGACGAGCGGCGTGAGCTTCTTCTCGTCGATGAGTCTGCCGATATCAGCCAGGTTGCGGCGCGTGTTGACGAGGAACCACTTGGCGTCCACGTCCCGGCCCTCGGGGCGCGAGTCGCCGGGGTCGCCAGTGACGGCGATGAACGCGCCGCCGTCCTTGACCGCCGCCCAGAGGGTGGGCAGCACGTCCCCGCCCGCGCAGTCGAACACGAGGTCCGCGTGCGGGTTCTTGGCCGCCCATGCGTCCACGCTCGTGGTCTTGTAGTCGATCACCTCGTCCGCGCCGAATCCACGCACGGCCGCGGCTTTCGCCCCGCTGCAGAGCGCAATGACGTGCGCGCCCGCGGCGTGCGCGAGCTTGACCGCCCAGGAACCGACGCCGCCGCCGGCTCCGGTGATCAGCACGCGCTTCTTTGCATTGGCGGCCTTGGCGCCCGCGTCGTGCGCGGTAATCGCCGCCTCGTCCAGGGTGCCATGCTCAAACAGGCCCTGCCACGCGCTCAGCGCGCTGAGCGGCGTCGCCGCCGCCTGCGCCCAGTCGAGGGAGTCCGGCTTGCGCGCGAGCTGCGCAGTGTGCACGAGGGTGAGGGCGCGCGCGGCGCCCGTGTCGAATGCGTCCGTCGTGAAGAAGACGGCGTCGCCGGCCTTGAAGGGCGAGTTGGTGGGTGCGGTCTTGACGACGCCCGAGCCCTCGACGCGGGGCACGCGCTCGCGCGTCGAGGTCTCAAACACCTCGGGGTCCGCCAGCTCCCAGCCCAGCTCGTCGCGGCACGCCGCCGTCGCGTGCACTGCGATCACGTGGTGGTCGTCCCTTGACGGCGTCGGGGCCTGGAGCGTCTTGAGCTCGAGATGCTTCGAGCTCGGGTCCGCCTGGAAGACGGCCTGCAGCGTGCTGGTGTTGGTGCTCATCGTGCGGAGGAGATTGCGGTGCGGATGGAAGAGTACTCGCCGGGCTGCTTGCACGAGCGATACTCTTATGATGAGAAAGCAAAGACGGCTCTTGACTACTCGCTTCCCATCAAGTAGCAAAACAAGTACATCGAGTAGCTCGTGACTCACCTGCAACATTTCGCTTGCAACATTGCCATCTGATGACGTCTTTCGGCCTCGGCCTCCGATTGCTCGCTTCCGCATTCCCCAAGCCACACCTCCACCACCACAGCCGACGGATAGACGGAATAGCTCGCCGTCCCCGATATCCAGTATCCAGTCCAGTCAGCCACTACTCGCTAGTCTACAAGATGCATTATACACAAGTGTCTATATACAAGCCTCTACCCTCCGTTGCACCACCGGTTGCCCCACTGGTCCTGGGACGGGTACCCGGTGCGCTTGTTGCCGTCGTTGTGCTTCGTGTCCTTGCCAATGTACGCGTAGCTCTTGGCGGCGTTGAAATTGCGGTGCGGGCACGTCCACCCGAGCGTGTTGGGGCACGCGCGCTCGACCTTGGTGCACATGTCCAGGCACGGGAGCATTTCCGTGTAGTTGATCGTAATGTCATAGTTTGTCTGGTTGACGCCGTTGCGCGGCGAGTCGGTCGTGCGCGGGACGGTGATTGCCGCCGTGGGCGCGTTGCGGCCCTTTACGTTCTGGAACGCCGGCGCGTTCGGGTCTGCGCATCGCGGAAGCAGTGTGTGGCACAGCCAGTCGCGGTACGCGTTGTAGCAGTCGAGACAGCTCGAGACGTACGAGTACATGTCTCGCCCGCACGCGAGACCGTTCGCACTCAGCGCTGTCGAGAAGTTGCCCAAACTCCAGAGAAGCGTGTCGTTCATGGCCGCGGGAATGGTGGCTACATTTGTCTGGGCGTCTTTGGGAAACGGAACAGCATAAGCGACGCTCGGACAAATGTCGTTCGGAAGCGCGAGCGAGCATTCAAAGTCGGCTGGGTGTCAACATGGCGGTTCCTACCGGCTGGCAACTCACCACTCTTGGTCACAAACCATACTGGCTGGCTCATGGTCCCGTCCGAGGCCACGGCCCACACGGTATAATTAGTGTTCGGTTTGAGGTCGGTCCACAGCGTCGATTGTCGGAAACCCTGCTCCCCGCCGATCCAAGCCCAACGTGTATCGTTCCAAGTGGGTTCGCGGTATTCACCCTTGCCTTCGAGCTTCAATCCACACTCCAAGATTGCCCACGGCGAATTTTGCAGTCCAAGCACGATGGGAGATAGGTCTGTTGGTATAGCAATCATGTCGACGTATTCACGTCCAAACGGAAAGTTGGAGTCTAAAGCACTGGAGCTGTTTTGAGGTGTGGTGTCGAGGATTGTTTTCCAATTGTCGGTGAGGAGCTCAGCACCAGGGAGAGTGTAGTTGGGATACGACGGTTGCTCGATGGCATCCTTGTAAAGGATGGGCGAGAAGACGACTGCCTCGGTGCCAGTGGTGTCTCCCACGAACGGGTACAAGTCCGACAGACCTGAATTGACCACAAAGTCCGCGTTCATGGAGCCGCTAGTCACTAGAACAATGTCAGTAAGGCCATCCCGACTACCAGACCACAAACTTACAGTTGGCCGACATGACGGCGACCAAGGCAATGGACCCATCGCCTACTTGATCAGGGTCGAAGAGAATATCATCGCTGATACCCAAGCCGACGAGGATACTTGGCTGAACGGGCTCAGTATCCACAGTTTGTTGATTGGGAGAGTACCCATAAGTCCAATTACTGAAGCCTTGATCCCACTGAACTTCCCAAGTGTCCATATTCCGAACATTATAGCCTCCAAAGGCAGTTCCGCCGCTACGTCGGTCGGGGTGCGCGTTTCCAGGATAGTAGTAGTAGTAATCGCTCTGCTTCGGCGCAGAAACGAGGATTCTCGGTACTTTAAAGTCGCCGGATGCTCGAAAGAGATTGAACACAAATCCTACGCTCGGCGTCGAATAATTGAACTGCAGTACAACAACCGGGCGGGTTTTGTTCAGTACGGCCACAACGACATCTAGATCCGGTTTAAGGGTATAGGTTGGTGCCCCCAGATGGGCAGAAGCTCCTATTGTCGGCGTCCCAGTGTCGTTGAACATGACCATGGTGTAATTTTCTACACCAATCTCGACCAATTCCGACTCGTTGCTGGGTGCGCCTGTCGGTTGAGACTGGACAGACGAGCCGACGGGACTAAATTCGGTAGGCGTGGGCGACGGCGTCGGCGTCGGAGCCTGCGCAGAGCATGTCGGGAGGAACAGCAGCACAAGCGCAAGCACGACCCAAGCGCGGAATGCGCGGGGAGAGCACGGGGCGGTGCGTCTCGGCGGGCGTAATGTCGTGTCTGGTGACATTGTCGAGAGAAGAGCACGCAGGCCGGTGGTGGCCGCGATGAGTTGGGATGAGAATGAGACGTGGAGAGCAAGAGAGAGCAAGACGGAGACTTTGGGCTGGGTCTGGGATCGTGCATGCAGAGTAGCGGTTTCATCGACGGAATGGCCACGCCAGGCCGACTGCTGCGACAACAATCCCGAAAGGGTGAGGCTGGCACAGGTTGTCACGTGATTTGACTTCAGAGGGGAGATGACCTGCACGTGGCAAGCCAAATGTCAGGCTCACTTCAGTGGTGTTTGTCCCCCACCCAGCGCTATACGGGTGCTGTACCTCGTTCTGTAATCCGTGTCATTACCGGTTTCATCTTTCCATCTCTCTCTCGTCTTTCATCTCCGCATCGCTGCATCCAGCTCGTAAACAACAACATCCATACCGGATCCTATCCCCGCCACGCCGGCCGATCACATACATCCAGCGGGAGACTACACACCCGACGCCGGACCCCGCTTCGTCTTGGATCAACTCGAGCCACACCGATCAACCGCATCCACCCTCCGCCATGCCGCGCGCCCGCAAACCGCGCAATGTGACGCTCTACCTCCCGTCCCCCGGCGCGGAGGCCACGCCGGCGGTCCCGAACGCGGCGCCGACACCCGCCCCGAGCCTCGAGGTGCTTATCATGGCGCAGCAGATTGCGCACTCGCGCGGACACACTTTCGACATTGACTCGTTCCTCGCGCCAGAGCAGCGGGAGGAGTACCTCTCCATCCTGGCTGCGCACGAGGACGAGCCCGAGGCGCGCGAGCGCGAGGCGCGCGAGGCGCCGGCCAAGCGGCGGAGAGTCGAGTCGCGCTCGCGGAGTAATAGCTCTGGCGCGGCGAGTGGTAGCGCGGGAGGGAGCGCAGGCGGGAGCGCAGGGAGCGGGGCGGCCAGCACCAGCGCAGCGAGCATAAACATGTCCATGAACACGATCGACCTCTCCGAGCCCGCGGCGCTGGATGCCGCTGCCGACGCGCTCGATTCCCTCGACACGGACGCGCCCGACCCCGCGGACGCCGCAGACGACCCCGACGACGACGACGAGGACAAGCCCGCCAAGCGCCGATTAGCCCAGCACGCGTCCCCGCTCGCGCAGGCGTACTGGCGCCAGCGGCTGGACCGGATGAGCGGGCGGGGGCGCAGCCGGAGCGCGAGCGGGAGCCGGAGCGCGACGCCGCGCATCAAGAACGAGCCCGACGACCCCGTCACGCCCATTACGCCCGTTGCGCCCTCGCCCTCCCCGCTGCCGTACTCGCGCCGCGGCGAGCACCCGCCCGCCCCGCTCACGGCGCCCGAAAAGGCCGAGATCCAGTCGTCGGCGAGTTATTGGTAAGATACTGCTCTTCCGGCTGAAACTGACCGCAGGAACCATCTCCTCATCCAGGCGCGCGCGTCCCGCGGCCCGCAGTGGGACTACAACACGCAGCTGATGCAGTACGACCGCGGCTCGCAGACGTACTATTCGCACGGGCAGGCCGCCGCCGAGGAGCCAGAGGACGAGCCGTTGCCGACGGCACCAAACGGCACGATGGATGCGGGCGGCGCAGGCGCAGGTGCAGTGCCACCAAATGGCGCCGCAGACGAGCGGCCGGCATCGAGCAGCTCGCGCGTAGCGCCCTCCCCCCTCGATCAGGCGGCTGCGCTCCCCCACGCCAGCCCGGCGCGCACGCCCGCACACTCCACTTCCTCCCTCCCCACCGCTAGCCCGGGGGCTCCGGGGGCTCCGGGCGCGCCCCAGGCGTCGCCGTCCGCACAGCAGGCGCATGCCCAGGCCCAGGTGCAGGCTCAGGCGCTCGCGCTCGGTGCCGGAGACGGATACATGAACCCCGGTATGAACCCCGGCGCCATCAACCCCGGCATGAACCCCGCCATGCTCGGCGGGCCGGGAGGACCGGGGCGGATGCCGTCCGGCGGTATCAACCCGATGGCGCTCATGGGAGGAGGCATGATGCCGCCGAATGGGCCACCAGGTCAGTTTGGCGGCGGACCGGGGCCGATGCTCGCCGGAGGAGGATGGGGCGAAGGTGGTTTCACGTCATAGTGTTAGAAACAGCATGTAGCATTTTGGTTGTGGAACGATGCAGCGCACCAAGAGTTGTGCTTCTGAAACAAGGTACATTGATGAAAAATGAAAGAGTCTAGGACGAGGTGAGATGGACAATGAACAACGCTGCAAGGTGGAATGATGTGAATGAACAAGTGCGAATGGAGAGTGGAAATGGAGAGTGAACTGGAGAAATGACTTGAGCGAGAACGACGAGAATGACTTGAACGAAAGAGACGAGAAGACGATGGTCAAGGACGCTGAATCTAGACAGGCAGAGCAATGTGGTGGCTCTTGTGGCTCGGCGGGGACTTGAATCCCTGACGAGGGCTCTTGAGACGGTGGACGATCATGGCGTGGATGACGGCGGGGTAGTGAAGGCTAATGTCAGTCTGGATAATCATTAATCTACTCACAGTTCGGTGAGCGACTCCTCCTCGGTCGAGTCGAGGCCGTTAACGAAGTCGCGAATGCAGGCGACGACGCGGCTGGGGCTCATGCCGTGGACTGGGCCGTGGTGGATGACCTTGTTGACCGAGCTGATGAGGGAGAGCTTCTTGGAGGCAGGGCTCTGCTCCAAGTGGGCCGTTGAGACCTGCTTCTGGAGGTTGAGCTTGCGAAGAAGGTCTTGTCCGCCACCTGAGAGGGCAGCGTAGGCAGCTGTGGGAGACATGACCGCCAACGAATCAAAAGTCACGTCTTTGTATGCCACTGAACTCTTGCGTGTGTCCTCGGGTGCAACTGCGTTGGGCTGCAGACGGGACGGTGCTGAGACCGCGCTGTATGGGTGAGGCTTGGGGTGCGGAGCAGGAGGCGATCGGGGAGTTGCAAAGTCGGTCCGGCCAGCAGGCTTGGGCTGCATGCGGGTGTCAATGCGGGTAGAGGTCTCGACACCACCCTCGGAGCCCGCATCCTTGGGATACCAGTCACGACGCATGCCAGAGCTGTGGCGGTTTCCGCTTCCGCCCCGTCCACGGCCCCCGGGGAAGCCACGAGCGTTGTTGAACACGCGGCGCTCCTGGTACGCGAGAGTGATCTGGCGGCCACCGAGCTCGGTGCCGTTCATCTGGGTCAGAGCATTGGCGGCTGAGAATTAGTCTAATCCCATTGCTCTTCCACTCACCGTCTTCAGGAAGGTTGAACGAGACAAAGCCAAAGCCACGCGGGCGGAACTGGTTGTCGCGCATGATGCGAACATTCGCGACCTGTCCAAACCGGGAGAACTGGTCGCCCAGGAAGATGACAGAAATGTCGGGCGAAAGGTTCTGAATGTCAGCCGAAGTATACTGCGGTCAACTCACCCTAACAACCAAGGTGCAGAAATCGATAGACTGGTTGCGACCGCCACCTCCCTTCTTAGGCGAGTGCGGCCCACGGTTGGGCACGTGCTGGATCACATGGCCATCCTCGGAGACGAACCCTCCGGAGACCTCGTGCCAGTTCTTGCCCTTGTTCCAGCTTCCACGGGGATCCATCTGGCGCTGGGGTTGACCGTAGCCACCGTCGTGTACCTGTGGCAGGCTCTCGGCGGTAACGTAAGGCGGCGACATGGGAGCTGAGGCGCCAGTGTTTTGCGACGCCCACGGAGCGACGTAGCGTGCGACTGGATGGTTGGGCGGGGAAGGCGGTGGCATAGAACCAACCATGCCAGCCGACGGCGGCATGTGCTCACCAGAGCTGGGACCAAAGTGGCCTGGGTGGGGAATGTAAGTGATACCCATAGCCTGTGCATTGTCAGCCGACGGCTCTGAGCCATGAGTGGGCGGTGTCCCGGACAGGATGGGAACGGGCGACACCGGTGACAGAGGCGTAATAACGCCGTTGGGCGAGACAATGACATCGGGCATCATGGGAAGACCACGGTGCGCAACCATCTCGGGTGTGGGGAACATGAATGGACCCTCTGGATGCATGGGCATCATCATGGGAGGGAACATCATGCCCTCTGGCGGGGGAGGCATCTGCTGGGAGATCATGGGTGGCGACGAGAACTGGCGGTGCATCATTGGAGGCGGTGAATGCTGCATCGGGGCAAACGGTGGACCCATGGGGTGAGGGGCAAACGCGACCATGGGCTGCTGGAAGGGGTGAGGAGCCATCGGGACATATGAAGGGTCGGGGCGGACCTCACTAATGGTCAGCAATGCCGACGGAGAGTAGCTTACATTTCCCAGCCCGCAAAGGGCCCCGCGTTCATAAAGCTCGTCTCGAAACGGTGGGCCTCGTCTTCGTACCAAAAGTGCACTTTGGCCCTCCAGCGACACTCGCCAGACTGAGCATCTGAAGCCTGGCTTTCCTCGAGCATCACGGTAACCTCGCGAATAGAGCCCCAAGGACGGGCAAAGTCCCACAGCTCGCCTGGCTGAGGGTACCCAAGCGATGACTGCGGGTAGGCTGGCTTTACGGGGCGAATGAAGCGAGGGGCAACTGGTAAAGGTGGTACCGGGCAAGGGTTGGGCGGAGGAAGAGGTGACGCGACCATGCCCTTGGTAGCAAAGTACGGGTGCGAGCTGAGGATTGAGAGGGCCTTCTCCGCGTCATGGAGAGAGGTGAACTGAAGGCAGCCTGGGTGTCAGTGCTATTCAGCCAAAGGACTCGTACCATTCTTGGTCATCCAGGTGTAATACGCGTCTGGAGCCACGCGATGAACTGGGTTGACGGCGTCGGGCAGGCGAACGGCGACTGGGTGGACATTTTGGCGGAGAAGAGGCTGCTCAATGTCGTCCGCCACCATGTCCGCGGGAACAAAGCTGACGTAGATGACAGGGTGGACCTGTACATTAGATTCCAGACAGGGTGGGATTATACTCACAAGATAGGGGTGGGGACGAGGAGGGATCGGAATCTGAGCAAAGGTGGGCGGAGGGGGAAGGTACATTGGCTGCATCGGACGAGCTCCGGGAGGTCCATGGACAAGGCCAAGCGCGTCGAGAGAGACCATGGAGCCCGGGTGAGTGAAGACAGGAGGAAGGGGGTATGCTGCCGTCCAAACTGGCTGAGGCTGCTGCTCGCCATAGACCATTTCGCTGGCGGCGTACATGGGCTGTTGCTGAGGGAAGGCACGGGGAGCCTGTGGACGGGGAGGAAGTGGGTGAGGCTGGTGAGCCGGGGACTGTTGCTCGACGTTGCTGTGAACGGTGAGCTGCTCCATGGCATTCTCAATTTCCCCGCTGGTGGTGGACGAGGATGACGAGCTCTGGTGAGGAGGGGCAGTGGGAAGGAAGGCCGGCAGGCTGTCTCCTGCGCCAACGCTGGCAGTCGTCATCTTGTGATGTATCCGGAGCCGTTGGTTCTAGTCGAAGGGAGGTTTCTGGCAAGGTGGTGAGCAAACAATGATCAGTAGCGAGCAAGAGAGGAATGATGAAGAGTAACAGGGAAGACACGGAAAAAGGAAGGCATGACTTACTCTTCAACACGACTTTTGACTAGTTTGACTGTTTCGCACTGTACATGGGGAGGAAGGCGAGGATCAACACTGCAAATAAATGCACACACGCTGACGATGATGAGTGTGTCGAGTTTCAGACAGCCAGTGACGAAAGTGACGAGAGAGCAAGTGATGTCGACGAGCGCAACGATGATAGTGAGGGCGAGGGAGAGTGTACCGAACAGAGGGGGAATGGAGAATGGAGAGGGGGAGGAAGAAGATGAGCAGTGGCGTTGTTGTTGTTCCAGGTTGATATATCGTGATACAGACGCGGGCGTGTGTAGCATGTGTAGGTCGGTGTGGTTGTGGGTATGGGTATATGCGTATATGTGTGGTGAGCACGCTTTCTTCGTCGCTCTCCACTGTCGCTCGTCGCCAACTCTTCGTCCACCAGGCCTCCCTCTCTCCGCGTCGACAATAGCCTCGCGTTCGCTGTTGAAGACGTAAATGCCCAAAGCAGCTTCCCCATTGCTCAATGACCCACCAGGGATCCTCCCCCTCGGCGTCCACCCCCTTTGAGACTCCATCCTCCTCCTGTCCAAAGCACTCACCTTGATTGTCGTTGCCTCGGCGCTCGGAGCAAAGGGCTGGCACGATGAGATTGAGATACCAGAAGGACAGAGTGACAGAGGGAAGGGGACGAGACTTTAATATATCCCCGCCGTGTCTGTAGCTTGTGTCAGTAATGTCAACAAAGGAACATGTCGATAACGAGAAGAGGGAGAGCAATAGACAAGAACGAGAACAAGAGTGTCAGCTCTGCCTCGCCATGCCATGTGTGTTTCAGCGCTTCAGCCTCAAGGCCACTCTGCTCCACGCCGTATCCGCCTTCTTCCTCACCATCACCACATGGCCTCGGTGAGGCTATTGTTATTGAGCAGGGAGCATGGCACCGGCACCTCTTCACTCACCGCTTAAGGGGGTATGAACAGGACTCGTTTTTGTTCTCTTGTTGGTGACCAGGTCTGCGAGCCTGTGCGCTGTTTATATCGCTCAAAGTGGTCCTGTGGAGAGAGAAAGGGAGGGAGAGAGAGCAATGCCAATGTCGAGAGCTCGAAAGAAGAGGTGAAGACGGGATGGGAATGAGGACAGAAAATGAGCTTGGACCCAGAATGCAGAACGGCGGTAAAAAGGAAGGCGCCAGTTGCCGTGTCTGAATAAAGAGGAGATCGTTCAGCACGGTCAGTCGAGTATCAATGCAGAGTCGGAATGCGCGGGACAGCCCGGGGTATCAATGAAGAGAAGATGCCAAGATGCGAAGAGAGTAATGTGTCAGATGATGAGAACGAGTCGAATGATGGTGAGCAAGCTGTCTTGTATGATGTCTCTGACTTGACTTGACTGCGTGACACGAACGAGCACACGCGCCCAAAGAGAG
Source organism: Apiotrichum gracile (assembly GCA_001600335.1). Taxonomy (NCBI): domain Eukaryota; kingdom Fungi; phylum Basidiomycota; class Tremellomycetes; order Trichosporonales; family Trichosporonaceae; genus Apiotrichum; species Apiotrichum gracile. The sequence goes on along the minus strand of BCJO01000002.1, from coordinate 4,659,038 downwards.
AAGAGATCAAAGCGCGTCAGTAAGGGAATGTTACAGAAGGGAAACTGCGGGGTCCCCACAACTACCAAACTACCTGGGCTCTACTCTTACCTGCCTGCAAAGGCGACTCCACTTGGTAACTGTGAATGTCTGACCATTGTTGTTGTTCCACGCCGAGAGATGATGTCGAAGCAACCGATGATGGTAAGGACGATGGAGCAAACGATGAAGAATGCCATCAATCTTGTCTAATATTAAGGTACCAGTGTCGTACTAGCGACGCGCGACACCGAGGACGACGGGTCAAAAAAAAGTCAGAGGATGCCGCACAGATGATACCAAAGTGTCGAAATCCTTTTTCGTGTAGCGACCGGGAAGCACGATTGTCACCATCATTCTGCTTGTCTGGCTACCAAAGACGATGTGCATATATGCTTAGAGAGTGTAGCTCGGCGTCGGAGTTCCGCAACTGACATGACAAGGATCCACTACTCGAGGAAAACCCTAGAGTATATTGAAGTGGAGTAAATGGGAATTAGCTTATTTGGCTCCAATCTCCCGCGTACTGGCACTGGGCAGGGACAACGCCTGGCTGCGAACGCTGGCTGTTCTGCCTGGCAGTTCTCACGTGTCTGTGTCTGGATTCCAAACCACAACTATAAGTCTCATTCAATTCAATGTCCACATTCACAAAGCTCAGAAAACATTCAACACCCCACCCTCGTACTCGTACTCTTACTCTTCACTCTTGCCATTGCCCTCATCATCATCATTGTCACTGTCTACCAGTATTCTTGCTCTGTGCTAGCGAGCCGGCCTCGCCACCATGTTGCGGCTCAATAATCGCTTATTGCTACTCGCCCTTGCTGCAGGGCTCATTTACCTAATTCACCTGGGTCTGCATCGCCAGCCTGCTATCCCGAGCTCGCCGACGGCTACAACAATACAATCCAAGAACAAGGCAGCGAGCAAGAACGGCCTCAGAAAGCAGTCCGAGTCGGGTGCAAAGCAGTCGCTGCTGCAGGCGCAGAAGCTCGCTGGCGGCACACTCACAGATCACCCGCTCCGCACGACCAACCTCGACGTTGATTTCCCTGCGGTCCAGATCGACGAGCGGGGCCATGTCGCGTACGACCCCGTCGCACACGCAACTGCGCACCCGATAACCCTGCTCATGGACCGCGCAAAGAAACAGGTCGCCAACATCGAGAGCCGCATAAAAGCCGTCCATACATTGCAGGACGCGGTAAACGATTATGAGAGGGCCTGGAAGATGAAGCCACCAAAGGGTTTCGACATCTGGTGAGTAACAACAACATTAGATCATGTCACGGCCGTGCAGACTCTGACTGTCTCACAGGTATGACTTTGTGAGAAAGACAAACTCGATACCGCTGGCGTCCATGTTCCCAATGGCCCACAAGCCGTTTCTGCAGTTCCTCTCGATCCCCGCCAAGGTGCTCCGCCAGCGCGTAAAGGAGAACGAGGTCAAGGAGCCCATGTACTCGCTTACGTTTGTTCCCGAAGGCAAGGGCGACATGGGAACTCAGTGTGACGAGGATGGAAGTTGGCACCCAATGGACTGGCACACCCGCGGGCGCGGACGCGTAAAGGTCGACGGTCCATGGGCGTGGGAGTGGCGCTGCAAGTGAGTATAGATAGATTGAATGATGCTGACAGCTCAGCAACACGCTCACTCTGATGCTCCCCTTGCTTGCAAAGTTCCCCGACGACTTCTTCACCATGGACCCGCCACTCAAGCTCGTGTTCAACTCGGACGATGGTCCGCGCGGAATGGTCCAGTGAGTTGCTGCTATTGGAACAAGCTCTAACGCTCAGCAACGACTTTCAGCAGCGCGCCGAGACATATGGCAAGGCCGGGAAGAGTGAGTCGCGTGTGGCGTTGCTGGCTGACAAGTAGCATGGCCCGAAGCGCAGCTGCAGGCTGCCGACCAGGCGCTCAAGTGGACATATGGATGGTAGGTGTGATCGCTGTGTAAAGTCTAACCTCTCAGGCAGTGGACGTGTCCGGCGACTAGCCCACTCAAGCAGTCGTCCCTGTCCACGATTCTCAACGAGGAGGACGAGGAGACTGGCAGTCTGGGTGACAAGACGTTTGTTGGCGACTTTTACATGAGCCTGGATGTGTGCTACAACCCGGAACTTCGGGAGCAGGTGAGCTTCTCACCACAAGAAGAAACAAGCTAACTGTTCCAGAACTCGTTTGCGCTCAACGACCAGAGACTGGCGAACAACCCTCTGGGGCCGTACATTTCCGTGGCACGCGTGAGTTGCGTTGAGTGTGGCACGTCTAACTCTCAGTCTCTGCGCAACTCGGACATCTGCATGATCCCCCTAGACGCCGTGTATCAGACGGTCGAGTTCGTCCCGTGGGAGGAGAAGGAGCACGCGAGGATCTTCTGGCGCGGCTCGCCGACGGGTCTCTCGCACAAAAAGGGCAGTGGCTGGCGCAGATCGCAGCGGCACAGGCTAAACTTCTTCGCCAACAACCAGTCCGACGCCGCGATCCCCATCCTCGTGCAGCGTGGTGGCACCGTGAAGGCTGAGGCGCACCGCATCAAGGACATGAACGAAAAGTGGTTTGACATTGGCCTCGCCGGCGGCGCCGTGCAGTGCAACAAGGCCGACGGGAGCTGCGACGAGCTCGCCACCACGGTGCCGTGGAAGGAGGTTGTGCGCGGCTCGGGCAGTCTGGCGTACAAGTATGTCGTCGACGTGGACGGCAACGCGTGGTCGTCGCGTTTCCGCCGTCTCATGCTGAGCAACCACTGTGTGTTTAAGAGCACCGCCTATGTGAGTCTAACGAGCCTATTGCCTGTTGCCAGCACTAACACTCAGCCCGAGTGGTTCAACGACGTGCTCGTGCCGTGGTACCACTACGTGCCGATCCGGCACGACTACCAGGACCTGTACGACATTATGGCCTTTTTCGAGGGCGCGCCGGACGGGTCGACGCCGGGCCACTCTGACCTCGCGGGCGAGATTGCGCTGCACGGGCACGAGTTTGTGCAAAAGCACTGGCGCGTGCCCGACATGCAGTCGTTTATGATCCTCATCTTCCTCGAGTTTTACCGGCTGTTCAGCGAGGACCGGGACGCGGCGTCGTTCAAGTAGAAGCCTAGTAGTAGTGCATTGATAGACTTGGGACATTGTCATAGAGCGTAGCGTGCATTCATGAGACATGCGATGGGTAGTACACGACGGGTGCGGAGATAGAACGAGGACGGGAAGCATCAACGCAGCGCGAACTGACAGAGCTGTAGTGACACGACCTCTGGCCGAATAGAGAAACGCTCGCGCTCCTGGACCGCCACACGGTCTCCAAACAATAACCAACAGTGTCTAGAGCAGGTTTCCTGCCAAAGACGTCCACGATAAAGCTCATCTCAGAATGTCCTGTATCTCTACGTTGGGAAAGAACTGGACCTGTCAGCATGGGACGATGGCTGGGCTCTCGCAGGCCACCAGCGCGGCGTACGAAGGTCAAGGGCAACGACTCGCCAGGGCGACTGTGTAGTTCGGGCGCAGCGCGCAGCGTGCACAGCACTCACTCGAGAGTCCCCTCGGCCTCCCCGCGTGTAAAGAGTGACGCCATCCCGGGAGAGCTGCTGGCAGACCGCTTCGTGTTCAGACTGGTGTTCAGACTGATTGAGCTGTTGTGTGGCCGTGAATGCTGTCTAGGCTCTCACGGTTGACGAATGTGTTGTAGAGATCGAGCAAGTATGGGCTGTACTCTACTTGATAGCCGATGCGCTCCTGAATCCAAGTGGATGAGGGCAAACTTGGCAGTAATGTTCCCTGCTCCTTCTGCGTCGGCGATGGACATTGGAGTCATGAGTGTAGGTTCCTCAGGCGCGGTCCGAACAAGACGGAGTAGATTGAAAGAAGCCAGACACACCCCGGTTGCAATCGCGACATGAAGACAATGACAGCCTGCATACCATACGGACTACATCCCCTCGCCCTCGCCATAGTGCCGCTCAATGATGCGCTTGGTGAACTCTCCAAACGTCTCGCCCTCGGGGGAGATGACGTCGTCGACGTCGGGCCTGGCGTCAGACGCGCCTGCGCAGCTGTGCAGCAACTTACTGGAGGAAGAAGGCGAATGTCTCGCGGGACACGCCGGCGGCGCCGCGGCCGGCCGAGACGTAGTGCCGCGTCGCGCGCAGGCGGCCGGCGGTGAGGAGCTCGATGGCCTCGCCGGTCTGGAACGCTAGAGTCAGCGGGGACTGGTATCTCACGTACCGAGGCAGTCGGGGGGAATGGAGACCTTGACGGCCTCCTCTCCTCCGCGCGGGTAGATGAACAGACCCGCGCCGGGGGCGGGCGCGACCTGCCCCCCGCTGTCGTCGAGGTACATTGCGCAGCAGAGGCCGGTGATGATGCTGTGGTCAATGTGGGAGCCGCACGCGTCGTCGGCGGCCGCGCCGGCCTCGGGCGTCTGGGGATAGTAATGCAGGAGCCGCGCCTTGTTGCTCTGGCTCGCGGCGATCGTGTCCCGCATGCTGATCCCGGCGCCGAGGCCCTGGTCCGCCGCATGCGCGATCGCGAGCCCCACGTCGGCGATGATCGCCCCCAGCGCCTTGAACGCCGCCTCGAACCCCGGCAGCACGGAAGGCCACACGTTGCCGCTGTAGTACTCGGGATGCGCGGCGGCGGCCTCGGGCGACACGGACGGCCGGTCGAGCAACGGGTTGGCGTAAAACGAGCCCTTGGCCACGTCGGGTTTCTGCCGTCAGCACGGAGCCGCGCGAGTTGCACATTAGAGCACGCTCTGCACAGTAGTCATACAAGCTTCAAAGGAGCAGATCCCCTCTCTCAGACGTCTCAATGCCTCACTGCCTCTCGCCTCGCACCCCCCGCTCCCCTCGCTGCGCTCGGCCCGCGACTCACCCCATTCATCACCTCCTTGCCATGGCTCCACCCGAAAAAGTAGCTCGTCTCGGGGCTCTCGCACTCGGCGCGCATCTCGGCGGGCAGGCGCGCATACTCGCGTCCGAGGCGGAAGAGCGTCTCGCGCGCCGCGGGGAAGGCCGCGGGGAGGTCTGGCATTAGTGTTGTGCTTGTTCGTCGCCTCGGCACTGCGACACGCCGGCGTCGGGCGTCGGGCGTCGGCTTCGCCTCCGCCGCCTCACTCACCAGAAACGAGGATCACGCCCAGACTCCCCTCCCCGCTGCCGAGCGCCGCCTCAATGTCCGCGCGCACGCTGGCGGGATCGGCCACGAGGGCGGGGTACGCGATGGTGATGGGCTGGGGTGGTGAGACCGTCATCGTTCTGAGATTTGTAACGTTAATGTTGATGCGGGAAATGAGAAACGAATGCAGAGATAGGTGCATGTAACTGCTTGCGTCCATTTAACATTACAGACCACATGTCCAAAGCTCAAAGATAGCATGTGCGCCCCGCACGCGCCGCACGGCGGTCGCCGAACATTAGCCGCGAAAAGTCGCCGGCGGGGCGTGCCGGCGATCGGCCGGCGACTTGGGGTGCTGGTGGGCAAACCCGAGTGCATCGGGGGTAATACTTGCGTCGAGCTGTTCTGCATACGACCGTTGCTAGCTCATGGCTGCTTCAGCCCGATCTGATCGGTACGGGCGGCTTGGCTTCACCCTCGTGCACTCTGACCAGAACGCCGCCGCCCTCAACACGACACGGGGTCCCACCGTGGCGCAATGGGGCCTCAGCCCTGATCTCCCTCACCTCCGTTGCTCAAGCTGCTCCCCGCAATCCCCATGCGGCAACTGCAACTCGCCGCACGCGCAATGCAGGATGATTCATGCTCCGTGGCCGATTTTGCTTGCTCCCTACTTCCTACTTGTTCTACTGATCCTAGTCCTCGCTGACATCGCCAAACTCAAAGATGCCGAGACGGTCGGCCTTGGCGCCCTCGCACGCCTGGTCAATCTTCTTGACGACCTGGGGGTACGCCGCAATGTAGCGGCAGCTCTTGTCGAGCGTCGCGAGGCCTGCTGTCAGTTGATGTATACAGTTTTTACTTACCATCACGGACGAGGTCAGCGTTGATACATGCGAGCGGGTCGTGCACCGCGTTCGGGTCGGAGGGGTCGATGAGGCGGAGATGCAGCAGGTTGCCCTCGCGCTGGTCGACGTTGGCGACGAGCTTGCGGCCCTCGGTAAAGTGCGCAAAGCGGCTGCGGGCGTCGGGGCCGTACTCGCTGTCCTTGGGGGGCAGCTTGACAAACGACAAACGAGCCTCACGCGCCTGGCCGGCGAGAGACTTGAACTTTGTGTCCAGGGGGCGGATGCGCGAGAAGGGCATCGTCTCCTCGTTTCCATAGTCCATCAGGTACACGGTCGCCTCCTTCTTGATTCCCGACGCCTTCTTAACCTTGGCGCGGTACCACTGGTTGTCCTCGCTCCACTTGGCGGCGACAATGTCGCCGGTGCGGGGCGAGAAGCCCGCAGGGGCCGCGTTGGCAGCGCTGCGGTTGTGCAGAGCGAGGTCCGCCATGAGCTTCTCAAGCGCAGCGACGCTCTTGTCCTCGAGCACCTGGACAGTAAAGCCAAACGGCTCCGACTCCTTCACGGCCGATACGTAGACATCGAGGTACTGCGGGGCAAGGGCGGCCGAAGTGTCCTCGGCAACAGCAGCGACTTCCTCGCCAGTGTAGTCGGACCAGATCTGCCGTCAGTTTGTCAGCGTTAGAGTTTAACTCACATTCTTGCGCTCCTTCTTGGCCTGCTCCTCGGCAGCAAGCAGCTCCGCGGCAAAGGGCAGCGACTGGACAGAGTACTCGTGGACGGTAGCAAGACCGGCGCGGACGAGCTCGACAGCGACGTTCTGGCCGTTGGCGTACATGGCGCCAATGAAGCCGCCCATCTTGTCGTTGCTGTCAAACGAGACCTCAACGTCACGCTGCATGTACTTGGACGCGAAGCGGTAGGCCTCGGGGCCAAAGGGCTCCGACTTCTCGTTGGCAGTGCGGGCAGTGCGGGGGGCCTTGATGCCGGCAAGAACAAAGGTGATCTTGGCGTGCTCCTTGGGAAGGAGCAGCTTGAAGCGGTGTCCACCAGAGACAAAGTCGACGACAGCAGCGTGCTTGCCGGTACGCTTCCACGAGGGAAGGTACTGGCTGGCGCGGTGCGAGTTCTCGGACGCGTCGACGATGCGCTGCTGGGCGGGCACGTCCTTGGGCGAGTGGATACCGCGGGTTTCGGCGGTAGCAGTCTGCTCGGCAATGATGAGCTTGTCGTACTCGGCCGAGCGGTCCTCGTCGTCACGACGGTGGCGGAGAACAGTGGCAAGACCCTTCTCGATAAGCTGCTCGGAGACGTTGGTGTTGTGGCTGCTGTAGGTGATGGTCACACATTCGCGCTCCTCGTATTCGCCGTCCTTGGGCTTGACGTAGTCAATCAGGACGTGGACGGGCTTGCCAATGAGGCGCTTGCGGAGGAACCTGGTGTTAGTTACTGCTGCTCGTATTCGGACGCGAGTTCCGATTCTCAACTCACTCCTTTGCCTCGCCAGCCCAGTACGTGTTCTTGGCATCGCCGCCGCGGGGACCACGGACGGACGCGAGCTGCACACGACGCTCCTTTCCGCTCTCGTCGCCCTTGGCAACAATCGACAGCTGGTCAGGGCCCCAGATGCGGGTGACAGTGGCGTCGAACGTCTGGCCCTTGGTGGTGGACGAGCTGGGGGCAGCTCCGCCGGCAGCGGCGCCGGCCTTGTTGGCGCCGTAGCCCTCCCAGAGGCACGCACGCTTGTCCTTGGCCGAGCGCTCCGCAGCGCGGAGCCTGTCGAGGCCACCGTGAGGAGCGAGGATGCCGGCGTGCCACTGAAGTTAGTGAATGCCCAGGTCTCTTAACTCACGTCAATGACCTTTGCGAGACCGGCAGAGGTGAGGAACTCGGCAATGTTACCGTTCGGGTGGATGCTGGAAGTGAGTTATGGAATCTTAAAAGAACAACTTACGCCTGGCCAATGATGAAGGTAGCTCCTGTGGAGGGAGCAGGGAGGCTGCCGTCGGGGGTAGGACCAGCGAGGGGGGACGCGCCGAGGGAGACGGGAGCAGAGAGAAGGCGGACCTTGATGGGACGCTGGAGAAGACGGATCTCGGTAAAGTGCTTGGCCTCCTCTCCCCAGGGCTCTGCGCTGGTCGCATAACCGTCGCGCACGACCGAGGCACGCGGGCTCTTGGCACCAGCAACGACGAGGTTGATAAACTGGTGATGGCTGTCGTCGAGGAGAAGGCGGACGCGGAGCTGAGTGCCGTCGCGGACCTGCTCGACAATGGCTGACGTTAGCTTATAGAAGCATCAAGAACTCACCATCAACGTCCTTGCCCTTGTGCTCGGCAATGAATGCGATCGGGTCGGCGGGCATCTGGAAGGCGACGGTGCGTTGCTGCGGTTAGCACCTCTGCAGCTGCTTCAACTCACAGTCTCGGCTTCGTTGGACCAGATACCCTTGCCCTCGGCCTGGGCAGCAGCCTCGGCGTCCTTGAGGGCGTCGGGGGCATTGTCACGGGCCTTGGCCCAGCCGGCGGAGACGACGAGCGTGGCGACGTCCTGGGGCGGCTGACCGGGAGCGGGAGGGGCAGAGAGGACGTTGGCAAACTCGCCGCCCGAGGGGATAGTGTGGGTTACTGTGAACGCCACCTCCTTGCCGACGAGGTGAGAGCGGAGGTACTCGCGCGCAGGGAAGGCCCAGGGCTGGGTGTCAGCGAGACGAGACATGGAACTAGCCGGTGACCAGGTGACCAGCTGGCAGCAACTCACCTCGTCATCGCGCACAGACGATCCGACGCGGGGAGCGGTAATGCCAGAAAGGTGGAGAACACTAATTGAGTTCAGTGGGGTGTTGCATGCGAGTACTCACCGCTCCTTTGCCGGCTGGCCCTTGGCGGGCGCCTCCTTGGGCCGGACGATCACCGTGTCGCCGGAGAGCACCGCTGCGAGTGTGAGCTGGAGCTTTGGGGGTAATATGTGAAAGGAGTGTAGCAAGAGCTCTGGTTGTCCCACTTTCCTACCACCAGAGCTCTAGACGCAATCTCAACAGCGACGAGCCATGTTCGTCGAGGAAGAAACCCCGATGGCCTTGGACTCACACTTTACGATCTGGAGAGTTAGTCTTCGCCCACAACGGTCAACAACTCACAGCTCGTGTAGACATGACCGGAAGGAGTGAACGGGGGGGTCAGAGAGAGAGAGGAGGATTAAGAGAGATATGTATAGACGTGAACAAGAGATGACAGAGAGATAGATGTCAGACGATGTCAGACGATGCGGGTAGTTCGGCGTCGAGCGATGTCTGTCAAACGATGTGCTGGAGATCTCAATCGAGTACTCGGAGAGTGGAGCCCCGCATATTCCACATGTGTTCTTGTGCCTTCTCTCGAGTTGACACAAACAAATCTCAATGGATTAGAAATATTTGTTTCCGCTAATAACATACCACGTGTACAGCTTCGTCAATTACAACACTTATACTATATCCTTAATAGGCCTGAATCACTGATCGACGATGAGTCGAGCTACAACCTACACTACTATAATCTACGGTCGCGTGATTGTTCGTCACCATCATTCACTTCGCCATCGCCATCATCATCACATTGCGGGGCTCTGAACCTCTCGGTCACTATCTATCTCTCTTATCATCTAGACTATCATCCTCTCCGACTTAGACTCTACATCACTGCATTCCATTCCTGCACTTGTCGCTGGTCGACTGCTCTCAAACAACTGCAACAACGTCTTCATCGATCCCATCATCCAGTCGCCACCGCAACAACTACCCCAACATGTGTCGCTTCGTGCGTTATGTCCTCCTCTCATTAACGCACACTAACCCCACAGATTGTCTACAAAGGCGTTGAGCCCATCCAGGTGTCCCACCTCGTCACCCGCCCGCGGCATAGCATCACAAACCAGGCGTTCGAGTCCAAGCTGCGATTCCCCAGTAGTCGGCCGATGAATGTACGTCCGCTTAAGTTTATCCTCTACTGAGAAGCTGACACTCAGGCTGACGGCTTTGGTCTTGGCTGGTACGACCCGACACTCAACGAGCTGGCGCAACAGCAGACTGAACCACGGCTCGAGCCGCCGGAAGCGCTCGAGATGAGCTCCCTCTCGCCGTCACCCTCCCCGCCCCTCTCCTCCTCTCCGCCGAAACTGCCAACAGCTGGACCATCGACATTACGCACCGGCACACCGAGCACGTCCCCCGCCGCTGGCGTCGTGCCCCTCGGGGCGGAGGAGGCCGCGCACGCCGAGGAGGAGGAGCGCACAAGGGAGGCAGCACGGATCCGCGACGCTGAGCGCGAGACGGAGATCGAGCGGCCGTGCGTGTTCAAGTCCATCTCGCCGGCGTGGAGCAATGCCAACCTCACCCGGCTGGCGGAGAAGATCCGCAGCCCATTGATATTCGCCCATGTGCGCGCGAGCACCATGGCCGGAGCGCGTGAGTACAAAGTAGCCCAGCACGATATGGCGACTAACCTCCACAGCGAGCGAGGACAACTGCCACCCGTGGATGTTTGACCGGCTGATGTGGATGCACAACGGCGAGATCAACGAGTTTCCCAAGATCAAGCGCGCGCTGCAGGCGTCGCTCTCCGAGGAGCTGTTCCTGTATCCGTCGGGCTACACCGACTCGGAGTGGGCGTTCATGGTCTTCCTCTCGATGGTAAGCAGGCAAGCTTGAGCTCACGCTAACTCGCAGCTCAAGGACCCGCACGCAAAGTCGTTTACGCACGTCGAGCTGCGCAACGCCATGATGAAGACGATCAAGTTTATCAACAAGCTGTCCAAGGAGGCGGGCATTGTGAGCACCAGATGGGAACTTCTACTGACGCCAGACCGGCCCGAGCCTGATGAACTTTGTGGTCTCGGACGGACACACGGTCGTCGCGACGCGATACATCTCGTCGCGCACGAGCGAGGCGTCGTCCCTCTTCTTCTCGTCGGGCACGTCGTTTGACGAGTACGACCCCACCGCGGGGCTGTACCGCATGACAAAGGCCGACAAGCGCGAGCGCATCATCATGATTGCCAGCGAGCCGCTCACGTTTGAGCGCACCGACTGGATCGAGGTCAAGTCCAACATGATGGTCGTCATCACACCCAAGATGAACCTCCTCCAGATCCCAATCATCGACGAGTACTGGGTGCCGCCCCAGGACCCCGCGAGCCATACCCGCTCGCCAGACTTTGCCATCCAGCTCGGATTCGGACACGGCTTTGCATACGACACGGCCATCGCTACCCAGTGAATGCCCCGTTGTTCTCCCACCTCATCTTGTACACACGCACACTGCCAGCGGCATGCATTATCATCATCTCTGACGTATGGTTGTAAAATCGTTTGGGGTGGGGTTCGTCTACTATTCTACAGTCCCAAAAAGTAGTGGTGGAAATAAAATGGAACAGAGGCGTCTCTGTTGTGTCTACAGTATCTACATGTTTAGCTGTTTAGCTGTCTGCTCTTTCACTCGTCCCCTAGCTCGTCCTCTGCGCAAGGCTGTCGACGGAGGTGGCGAGAGCCTCCGTTTCATTGTCAACATGGCGCTTGCCGTTGACGCTTCCCGCGTCGCTGCCCCGCTCGAGATCGAGACCCACAACAGGGCTGTTGCGACCACGCGGGAGAGCGGGAAGCGACTTCATTGTGGTTTGGCTCGAAAGCGACGTCTGCCTCCGAAGTGGCTGCATGGTGCTGCTGGCCTTGCGCGGGCCGCGGGGACCCATGGGGCGTCCGTCGCCAACAGGTCCCTCACGGCCGGCCAGAAGCCAGGCAGCAACGCGGTCCTCTGGGCGGGCGACCGTGCCAACGAGCTGCGAACGGGGGACGCCAAACTGCGAGAGAATCGCGTCCAGGAGCAGCTGGCACTCGCGCGCCGAGGTTGCGTGGTCGAGAAGATGACGGAGAGGCGCCAGGTCTGAGACGGCAATGTACCCGTCACGCTGCACAGTCGCAGTCGGCGTGACGGTGGGTGTGATGGCGACAGACTCGACAAACTCAGGCGTGGTGATGGTTGTCAGGTTGGGCGTCGTCTCCGTCGTCTCCGTGGATCCGGGCTCGGGCGTCTCCATGTCACGTTCGTGGACATCCTCGTCGTCCAGTTCCTCCATCTCGTCCGCCGACACGAACGCGTCGGACGCGGCGGAGCCAGCGACAGACGAGCTGAGGGCAGAGTAAATCTCCGGTGACATGGGGCTGGCCTGCGTGACAATGGGAGGCGGGATAGATGCCACGCTATCGTCGCCATCCCGCGCAAGCTCAGCCACGCGGTGATGAAGCGGGCTCGAACGAGACCAAGCCAGGTCGCTGTTCCTTCGAGAGTCGGTGATGATAGGGCTTACGCGTGTGACGTCGACCCTGCTCCCTGCGGGCGAAGTATTCTTCGAGCTGGCCGTGAGCTGAGCCAGTGCAGCATCGGGTCCACCATCGACTTCGCCATCCTCGTTCAGAGGGGTGAAAGCGAATGCGTCGGGGAAATCGACACCCCCAAGACCTAACCCGCGACCCTGGGACGAGGTCGAAGTGTTGGACAACGAGACACTGCGCTGGTGCGAAGAGGTCAGACCGCCATTCGATGCCCCGTTCAGGTGCGACAGATGGTGAGCACGCGTCGGCGACTGGTCGTCGCCGCCCAGAGGCGGGAGAGCGCCGGAGAGATTCCGCGAGGTGCTCCGTTGCCTGCCAAGAGTGCGCGCATGCTCGACATTTGCGCCCACAGCCACCTGAGTGGCCCACTTGCGGACGAGGGATGGCTTGCGCAGCACGCCGCGGGACTTGGCTGCAGAGATCTCGGGTGGCGGAGGGCTGACCACGCGTGGCGCCTCAAAGGATCCGCTGAGAGAGTTGGAGCTTACGCCCAACGCCATGACCGTAGATCCTGACGCAAAGCTGCTCGACGACTTTTGCGTGCGAAGCAATCCCTGCGTCGACGTGGCGGACGACTGCAGGGTCTGGGAAGAAACCGAAGAGTTGAGACGCTTCTCAGAGTCGGTGGGCGACTTGTCCTTCTTCATCCGAGACATGATGTTCTTGAATGAGGGCATGCGATGCCTCTGGTTCCTGTCGTCGAACTGGGCGGCTGTTGCCGATGGCGCAGTGGAGAAGAAGGCCGCCATGTCGCGGGTCTCCCTTTGCATATCGAGGCGGTCGCTCCGAGACAGGTTGATGCGGTACGAGTTGGAAGTGGTTGAGGGCAGGTCGGGTGCTCCTTCACTTGCGCTGCGCATGGATCGCGACAGGGCTGCGTCCGGACTCCGGGGGGAGTCCGTCGGTTCAGACATGACATCCCCACCAACCTGCAGCGAGACAGATCGAGCGGGCAGCTCAGACCTGGCGGTGGCGGGAATGTCGAGGTCGGGGTCGGGTGACGGAGGAGGGGATCCAAGGATAACTGCAGGAACGGTTCGCGCTTTTGGAGGGTCTTGATCCACAGTGCGCTTCTCCTTCTTAATCAGCTCCATCAGAGATGGCCGCTCAAGGTTCTCTTCCTCCTCGCGCTCCTCAATAGCGGCATCGCGGGGAAGGAGCTTGCTTGCAGAAGACCAGCTGCGCCCCGCGACCTGACGGTAGCTGAGTCCCATCCGGCCAGACTCGACGGTGCTTGCTTGTGTGCTGCTGGAAAGGAGTGACGTTTCACTCAGCGATGGGGGGACCGACAGGCCGTTGATGGCCCGTCCTCCTCCAGCTGTCTCGTAGCTTTTATTAGAAGCTGGCGAGCTCTGCGACGTGTCAGAAAGTATCAGACAGGGTCCACTCACGTCGAATGTACTAAACCTGCTGGGTGTCAAGGACACTCGCATCGTCTCGCCACTGCGGAGAAACGCGTCAAAGTCCTCCTCGGCCTTGTCCGTGGAGAAGCGCTTGGAGAATGGATCTGGGGATTCGGATGTGGGTTGCTTTGTGGAAATGGACAGCACGCTGGTGGTGCGTTTGTGAGTGGAATGAGTTGGAGTGGAAGCCTTGGAAGAGGATCCTTTGAACTGCTCGCTGGACGGTCGCGATGTCGTGGAGACCAGAGACTTGCGATGCTCGCCCGGCGTCGTCGAGGTGAGTGACGTTCTTGAAGCGTGAGGAGAGCCGATCGAGCCGCTCGTCGTAGGTCCCACTGGTGATTGCGCTCGAGGCCCTGCTGATCCGCTAGCGGTCCGCTGTGGTCGTTTCCTCTTCGTCTCTGCTCGGATCTCGGTTTCCAATAGAGTTCGGACTGCCGAGTTAGCACAACAGCATGAATACGAGCGCCGGTGAAGACTTACCATTCATGTGCTGGAAGAAGCCATACACATCGTAGTCTTCACAGAAAGCCGTGTACAGGTCCTGGAGGCCGGCAGCAGTGACGGACGAGTCGCGGGCGACCACCTGGGAGAGCTTGGACAGCACGTGCTCAGAGACAAACCTGACTGGTCAGCATTATCCTCCTGGTCAGAACCTACTCCAGAACGGCCGTTATCCACAATCCCGCCGGAGAAATGGTCTCATCGGCGTCATCGCCGCCGACATCCCTCCAGATATCTGTAACGCGGTCTATCAGGCGCTCTGATGGTGTCTCGGGTGAAAAAGTCTGTGGATGGTCAGCTTTGACTGCGCGTTCTGGGGGAGCGTCGCGAGGCAACGGGCATTGAGATGCCGCCGGTACCGTCGTCGACTTCTTGTACGCACCGAAAGCAAGGCGACCTTTACGCGCATGAGCTCGACAGCTTCGTGTACGGGGAATGCGGCAGATCCCGAGGTGTCGTAGGAGCTGAGACTTCCGTTGCTCTCACTCCGGCCGCTATGGCTCTCGATGAGACCTGACCCTGTGCCCGACGGCGGAAAGCCGGAGACGCCTTTCTGTGCTGTTGGATGGCTATCATACCAGCCACGAATCTCGACTTCGGCTTCCCCTACAGCCGAGTGCCCCAATGTGCCCACAGCGGAATGAGACGGTGGTGTGCTTTCAGAGCCAGCATCGCGGTCTGAAGCGAACACTGCTGGGACACCTCGTGTGCGTAAGTGGGTCGGGTTGATGGACTGTGCGGCAGTGACGAGGGACACGAGAAGCTCGTCGAGGAACTCGTTCACATAGTCGAGCGCAGGGCCTGTGAGTGTTGTCGGCCGCAAGTCGGACAGGAGGGCATTGGCGGAAGGGCCAGAGACAAAAGGCAATGCTAGTGGGCGTTAGCTGAGCGTTCCGAGATGACGATGAGGTTGCCGCGGCTGTGTATATTGTGTTTCTCATTGTTGTCGACATCGGTAAGGGGCGGGTCGTTAAAGAACTCACCAGGCATGACAGCGGCTCTAGACGAGACGCGCGCGCCGAACGGAGAACGGAGGCGACTAACAACCACGAAGAGACAATGTCTCAAATGCAAGCGCGATGATGCTGGGCAATCAAGGCAACAATCTCAGGTCGGCAACGAGATCAGCCAAATGGCGATCAGGTCCGGTCGTTGTCGATGCTTGCGCGCCTTCGGTGGTAGTGAGCTGGAGCCCGATCCCGAACGAGGCGGTCAAATCTATGTGTGCTCAAAGTTGAGAACGGGAGACGAGGCGATGGCGATGGCGAGGTCGAGGGAAGAAGAGAAGGTCGAAGTCACGTAGAGATATAGCCTAGTCGTGGGGGTTGATAGAGTGAGGGAGCGAGAGGCGAACAATGCCGAGCGAACAACGACCAGGACAACAATAAAAGCGAGCTTTGATGCTTGGACAGAACCAGTCTGGCCAACCTTTGTGTAATAAACGGCACGTGGGGGAGCGGACCAGCGCGAACGAGAGAGCAGCCACGAGACGACGGGCTCCTTTGATGTTGATATCTCGATCAGGAATAAAAGATGGATGGGGGGAGTGGGGATATGATTGAAGGAGGGAAATAGCCCGAACGCTAGTTCAATGTCGAGCAAAGGGAGCGAGAGAGAGAGAGAGCGAGAGAGAAAGACAGTGAACGAGATCACAATAGTCTCGAGCTACTGTGCACCACAGTCGTAGTGTACAGTTGTAGCTAGTCGAGTAACGAGGGAGACGTATCAATCCCAATCTTCCTGCACTAAAAGGTGATAGTTGATGGAAATGAAGGGAACGGGTTGACAAGGAGGCAGCTAGAGCTAATGTAAGGTTGAGGATGGGTAGGGTGGGAGCGAGGGGAGTAGAGGTAGTAAGTACTCTACAATAGTCCGAGGAGCGGGCCAACGAGCACGAGGAGAGGGACGAAAACGACGGCGATGGGGATGGGGGGAGGGTTCAATACGTTGAATACGTTGAAATAGGGTGCAACTCGTGTCGAATGCCGGCAGAGTAACGTTATTCTTTGATGTTGACGATCCGTTCCTTGTTGACAGTGCGAGTTTTTCTCTCAAGAGATACGATCTTGCTATCTGTCCAAGCGATTGGAGTGGGCAGTAACTGTCGCCGACGCTGATGGCGAAGGCAGTTGGATGATGTTGATGCCACGAGTGGATGTAGATGGAAGAGATGGAAGAGAGATGGAAGAGATGGAAGTGCAAGTCTGTGTGTGTGTGTGTGTGTCGATCTATTGTTCTTTTTTGCAACCACGACGAAACATGTTGCAGAATGGAAAAACGATTCACTTTGCATTCATAGACAGTCGGCTTTCTATTCCTTGTCTCCACCACCACCACAAAGCTGCGGGCTGTCGAGGCAAGGCAGAGACGGGTGGCTCCTCTGTCTCACTTTACGGCTTTTGGGCCCATGCCTAACAATCTTGGGGTGCAAGCTTTGATTGATTGAATAAGCCAACGTATCGTATCGTATGCTTCTGCGCCTTTCTTTAGACTCAATTGTATCACACTAGACCCATCGATTAATACAATAAAATGGAGCCTTTGCCTTGAGGAGAGGCGTTGTCAATGGTCAGTAAGGCGGGGGCGAGGTGGGGGAGATGCATTGTGGTGATGGTGAGGAGGTTGGTGGCGTTGAGGTTGAGGTCGATGAGGTTGGGTATCCAGGACAAAGGATCGGGAATGGATCAGGAATCAAAACGACGGCGTATAGATCCAGGAGACTTTTATCGATCCTGTTCTCGGTATGTTGGTCGCTGCAACTTTGGGGCAGCAGCAACGCCTCCGACGCCTCCCACGCCTGCAACGGCTGCAACGCCTAACAGGCTCAGGTTGGTCTGTTACCTGTGTGCAACACAATGACAGCAGCAATGACAGCAGGCTGCCATACTCCTGATCAACTTGATGGATCCAACGACGACAACGTACGGCCTAGTCCCTGTTTAATTCCTAAACTCTAAAAAGTATCGAATAATATTACGACCTCGACGCCGCACTCGACGACGAGACCCGTCTACGGCCCACCAACTGGACTGTTCGTTCAGATCGGTACCATCACTAGCGTACTCCTCTACTTCAATCTATAAGCTTGCTCCCCCTGTCTGTAGTCCAGTCGCTCGCTCGCTCAGTGTCACACGCTCAGAGCTCTGTTTAACGGCAGCTCTATCACTTTGTGCAAGGACACATTTGCTACTCCTACAATCGTAGCAGAGCAATTCACATGGCCAGTCGCATCAATGCAAGGTAAGTATGGAACCCCACTCGCAGCGAACACCGACGAGGGATGGGGGGCGTCCTGGCAGGGCGGTGGCTGGCGGTGTGGCATGTTGCCCCGTCGCGTCGCCGAGTAAACGACCTAGCGGCCACTAGGTACAGGTACGCTGAGCCCACCGCCCCATAGATCGGGGGATCGACAAGGATCTCGTCGGTCGCACGGACACTCGTCTCGGATGGAAAGACCCCATTATGCGCTCAGCTCAACAAAGGCTGTAATTGCCCGGCGCTAGCCCTTGGAACGGAGCCTGGGAGCGGCGTACGTCTTCCAGGACCCGTGAAACAGCTCTCAATGGGCGTGCCCTGCCCTGGCACAGCTGAATACCCACACATGAGCCAGCATCGAAACCACGGAGGATTCAAGATGCCAACCAACTTGGACTCGATGGCTCGATTGACACTTGTTTCAAGATTAGGTTCGGATGCTCCATAGAATCGTCGACAAGGTGACTGCCTCAAGCATGAGTAAGCATCCAAGAGAGAGGCGTGCTTCTTGCGATGAGCTGGCGACGCTCGCTCCTCTTGACTGCATTGGCTGCGCTGGTGGCCTCAAAAACGCAGCCGCCAGGGAGCGAGCAACGACAAGGCGTCCGTGCCAGGAACAAGCCTCGACAACCTGGTTCCTAGTCGCGTGGTCACCTTACGACCGCGCCGCACATGTCATGCGGCCCTGCGGGCCCTCCCCGACCCTCGCCGGAAGTTTGGCCCGTCGAGCACGAGGAATCGTATATCCAGCGGCGAGCGTGGTGCATGCCTTGCTGTGAGTACGGAAGTGCTCTTAACGCGAAGCCCACCCGCCGCCGCCGACGCGACCTCGCGTCATCCTCGAGGCCCTCGAGTGCTTCCGACACTTCGGAGCGGACAGGATTGGGTTAGAGTTGTGGATCGGAACGGTGAGTTTTCTGCATACCGCCAGGTTTCCTGCCCTTGATCGAACAACGCCACCGTTGCTAGTGGACAGAATAGGCCCGGCCGAGCAGACAACCCGGCGCTGTGCGGCCAATAGACGCGACTCTGATGGAACGTGGAGATGTTGACATGGACACTGTCAAGACAGGAGTCGTCGAGCCGGTACTCACCATCGAACGAAGCCCCATAGCCGATAGTCCGAGAACAGCGCTCCTGGCCGTCAATTCGTCCTTCTTTCAGACATTCGAGACGTTCGGTTCCTCTGTGCGACTGAAATGGCGGCTGAAATGGCGGCTGAAGTGGCGGATGAAACAGGAGCAGCGAGGGTGAGTTAGGAACATGCGCCGCCGCGCCCCGCGGTGCGTCTCACTACCTCGGCACCACCTCGTGCCCCGCGAAAGGACACAGAGCCGCGGTCAAGGCAGTCAGGACGCGCTCAGCCCACTCAGCCCCGCACGCACAGATCTCTCGGACCCACGCGGCCGACGCCCGCCAGCACGGCCCGCCCATGATCGGCCCGGGAACAAGGCCCGCACATGATGTCCAGGAGCGCGGCGCACGGTTCACCGCGCTCACCTCGGCGAGCAGCCACAGCCACGAGCGCCCCGCGCCACACGCCACACGCATGTAACAGCCGGTTCGCTCGGGGCTCCATCGCGCCTCGCGCCCTCGAGGCACGCGTGCCAAGTCGAGACACGGGCGTTTCTCCGCCCACCCACTCGTCTCGCTTGCGCGAGGCATGAGTCTGGTGCGTCTGGGGTTACTACGCCCACTTCTGAGAGGCTCGAGCGTCCCGGTAGACTCGGATTCCGCCGGAGCGCCAGCAGTGTGGGTCTTGGCCGACGTGCACAGTCCCAACAAGGGCGGGGGTCGGATACGCCAGATACAACGCGACCTGCCTCGCGTCGAGCTCGCTTCGGCCTGTCAACCACATGCCAGTACTCTGTGGCGCAGTGTTACAAGTGTCAAACCCCAAGATCTTGAGATCTCAATTGTATCAACTAGCGAGTGTCTCACCAAGTCCTAAACTCACCAAGCCCAAACTCACCAAGCCCAAACTCACCAAGCACCAAACATGATGACAACGTCAGCCCGTTGACATGAGCAGGCAAGGATCGGAGCTTCCCGTTGGTTGAGCTGGACGCTACGGATACGGTTGGTAACTCGTTGGAGCATCCAGCCTTGGCTTTCGGTGGAGTGGGGCACTTGGC